>KZ308578.1:293937-352535 GCA_000376725.2 Ladona fulva | reverse complement strand
ATATTTCTATTATTTGTATCTTTAAAATATGTATTTGAACATTTGCATTTTAATATTGTATTTTAATATTTGTATTTTAACATTTATATTCACATTATTTTATTTTTAATGTCTTTATTTTTCTTGATTTTTAAGGTTGCATATATCTGTATTTTTCTTTGTATTCTTTTTTTTTATTGGTTAAATAGAAGATGGGAATTGATAGTCTCAATTTCGCCAAATAAAGTCCTATGTATGTCATTTTATAGATGTTTGTCAGTGAAGTTGTGAAAAATTCTAAGCAACTTTTAGTTCGCACTTTCTAAACACAGGAACGATTGTTTAGCATCACAAATGATACTGTGGCTGTAGTTTTCGTTGTAGTTAATATTTTCTGTAATAAAAGTTACAATCCTTATGCTGAGTTTTCACGATAAAAACCCTAGACACGTGAATGAACATAACTTTTGCGAATCAACTATTGAAGCCAAATAAATTTTCCTTAATCGATATGTGGTAAAGTATTTCATATTCCTAGAGCAGAGTTTGCCAAAGAATGAGTTCTTTCTTCGCTGGAAATGAATGTATGATAAAAATAGTAACATCTATGAGTTTTATAGTCTAGAGATAGAGAATACTCGCGACCTTTTTGCTTTGATTTTATATTTCCCTAATTTTGCGATATTATCTCTACTCAGGCACATTATTTCAATTGTTGGAATCCATTTCCATTTCCGGAGTTTCTGTTTAGTATTACTATCATCTTGTGTAAGTTTCTGCAGTGAACCAAAATTCACTTACATATTGTAGAAAACAGGGTTGAATCGTGTCTGCCCAAAGTATGTTGTTGCCGGGAAAGAAGTAGGTAATTCAGAATAGTTAGCTTTCTTCGAACTATCATCAATCCTTTTTCAAGATTTGCAGATTCAATTTTCCTAAAATTCTCAACTCGACACAATTTCATTAACTCTTCCCACCTCTATCTCAATTTCATCGCAAAAATTTGGGACCATTTACTCTCCCATCATCTCAAGCACTACCTTATCTGTATTCCCTTCGACCCTAGACGATGTTAAATCGAAGTAATAGTAATTTTATTGCAGTAATCGAGGTAATAGTAATTTCGGAGCATTGTAATTTCATCATGATAATCTTGTACCCGTCTTCTCATTTTCTCCTCATCAATTATTCTTTATTATCCGCAATGATGTTCTTGGAATATTACATAACAGCTTGAATGTTCGCAGTCATTACCATCTTGGAATAATGGAGAAATATCCTGAAGATACTCTCTTAAAAATCACCGTAATGATTATTCTGTATAAAGTGATGAATTTCTTTGATTGATTTCTCTTGATTTTAAAGTATTTTAATGTTTTTTTCGGGTTTTGGATACAGACTTCTAAATCAAGATCTAAAATATTTCTTTAACGGTAGCTTACTATATAGCAATCGGGTTCTCAAATACATGGTTCTGAGGCATTATAGAGAAGTAAGGGATTGGCAGAATGCAAATGGCTGGATTCTGGACCATGAGTAGAATCACCAATACCAACATTAATAAATGGTTGAGAATATCCAAAAAAGAAGCTTAGTATGAATTAGATGAAGCGGCTAACATTTTGAATTATATATGAAGGAGAAAAAAATAAATTTCACTGAAAGATAAGATCTACGAAGAAAAATTAATTAACCGAACCGACTTACAGTGTACTATTTCACAATATTCCTGACTGAAGTCTCAAAAAAAGTATGTAGGAGATATATCCCGAGATTTATTGTCCCAATATATTAGTCTATTCGAATTGAAACGGTATGCGTCGTAAATAGCTTAAGGAAATTCCATGGTATTTTTTCTTTTCTTCTGAATGAAGGCAAGAAGAATATCTCAGAAAAGTAAAATTTTAAGAATTTCTCTTCTTCTTTCAGTGGACTATCAAGTTTTTCCGTCTTCAAAAATTTCCAACCGTATCGGCCCTGAACTTCTGAAGTTTCGTTTCCCATCCGGAGTATAAAGCATGACTTGTACTATTATCATACCTGTGTTAAATCGAGATCAAGGGATCTATCGCACGATACTCATCTAATTATTTTCGCATTCCCTTATCTCGTTATCGGTACTGCAGAGTGTCTAAAAGGAGGAGCAGAGAGATGAGGATGAGCGAGGATTTTTCAGAAGTGCGAAATGTTGCAATAAAGAGGTTTATTGATTACCTTGAATAGGAATGCTTTTATGAAAAGTTATGGATCTAGTTTTCGGTAAAAAAATTACTGTATTAATATTCGAAAATGAATTAGTAGTAGTATGCGTAAATATTTCTTCTTTAGCGAGCCCGTTTTCCATACCCTACATGGGATTTAATATTTTTCTCAATCTGAGAAGACAATTACAACAACAACAACAATAACAACTACAACAACAACAATAATAATAATAACAACAACAACAACAACAATAATCAACTGGAATAATTCCAAAATCGTTGCATAACAGCTTAATGGAGATAGGCTTAAGACCAATAAGCTATATCTCCCTACAAAAATCTGTAATTCTGGACACCTGCTCGATAACGAGAAAATTTCTTTGTAATCAGTAATCAGTGGAATAAGAAATACCATAAAAAATGGTAACAATATAGGAACGTGTGACTTGGTGAATACCCGTCACAGGTTTAAAGATACCACATTAAAGAGTTGACTCTGTGTTTCCTAACTGTATAAGTATTTTCATAACTGTATAAGTATTTTCATAACTGTATTAGTATTGCGTATAATGTGCTATTTTGAGGTGTATATTGTAGTTATTTTTGGGGTATATATTGTGCCCTATGTACTATGTATGTATTTGGGGTATATATTATGATGTAGGAACGACGTTAATTATGTATACGGTTGCCACCGTGGAATAGGTTCCACACCGCAGCCTTTGATTGATTGATAACAATAATAATAATAAAATATTTATTAATGCCCTTTGGCAGGAAGCCACCTAAGGACAAAATAAAAAAATATCAAAAAATCCTAATGCATTGTCGCAGTGAAACAAAAAAAATAATTATATGATACGGTTTAGAGTAATATGATACATACACAACAATATACAATTGTATTAAAGCGTCCGAAGATACGCGTAATATAAACATTTAAATTGGTGTAAACTCCGTGCATTTCTAATACTATTTGGTAGGGAATTCCAAAGATTTAATGGCAGAAACAATAAAAGATCTTTGGAAAGCGGTAGTTTTGTTTGAGGGATAGTAAAAGTTACCGTCAGGAGCCCTTGTATTCATGCGGTAGCTGAGTGAAGGTTTAAAATTCTCATTTCAATAGTTGGGTCTTTAATTTTTGAGCATGGAGTAAATGAATGCACCCAAAAAGTATTTTCGTCTTAAGTTACTCCTCAGCAAAGGTTAAGGGACACTGCTGTGTATATTTATGTACCCTTATGAAGTAAGTTTTCCTTACCTTAAAATAAGAAATTATTGAGATTGATGCTTATTTATCTGTTTATATAAGCAGAATAAATTGAGATATTTAGGAAATGAACGTATGCCTCATCTTCGAAATTTTCAAAAGCAGATCTGTCGCACATGAGTTCACCAATGAATACCGATTCTTATTCAAAGATAATCAAGGAATTGGTAAGAAAATGAATCTCTCTGAACAGTTATAAGTTCTCAAGTCTGTCTGAACCCCTTTCAATTTATCGTTCGAAAGCATCAGTTAGTTTGCAGCTTAGAATGGGGCCGGGGCTTACTACGCAAGGTTAGGAGTGAGTAACCCCCCCTCCCAGCCTTTCTCACTGAGCCAAAATACTACAGCAAATAATTTAACAAAATAAGGCGAGACAAAAACTGATGCCAATACCGAGAGTATTCTTACCTAATAGCTTTTATACTTATGATCAAGACTGAGACAAAAGTAAACGAATGATACTTTTTCTCAACCCTACATTACGAGAATAATGGTAAATTACTCCATTCATCAATATACGGCATCTGGAAGGAAATAGAAGATGCGAATAACTGCAACAAAGCCTTTCCTCGGACGTGGAAAAGAACTCCGAAAGAAACCTCGCCTCCCCTCGAAAATTGGCGCATATCGACCCACACACCTGTTTTACCTCGAATTACCCTAGGATTACATCATCAAGGCAGCGATCTTGTGCATTTTTTGAATGGATAGCGCGCGCCGTTCGATCCTACCAACCTTTTTCACGTGTCAGGGCGCCGAATCAGCTCCCCCCCGTGACGTCACCTCCGCTTCCCTCCCCCGCGCACCTCCCCCGGCGCGGGACTCCACACTCTCCTTCCTCGGAGCATAGAGCGAGAGTGTTGTGTGCCGTTTTGCCGTGTGGAGTGTCGGTTTCCGTCGGTGTCTTCTCTGATGGTGTCGGCGAGGGTGGACCCCTTGGCCATCGACTTCGGTTAAAGGAAGGGAATAAATCTTTTTCGTCATGGTGTGCGTCTGACGGTTTGCCCCCCGCAAGGAAAAGGCGTCGGGGTTGTGCTCTTCGTGGGGTGATGAGAGGGCGGAAGAAGGCCCCGGAGGGTAGCGGAAAGGAAGGAAGGAGGCGGCAAGGCGAGGGAGGCAAAGGGGTGGGAGGCGGCGGGGGGTTCGCCGTGGGAGGAGGAATTTGTTCCGCTGCCCCCGATGGAGGTGGGACGCTCGTCCACCGTACCTTCCCCGTCCTCCTCTCACTCCTCCCCAGGAGGTGGCGGCAGCGACGGGCCCATATTCTCCAGGTATAGGGAATATTACGTTCCTAAAAGTTTAAGGAATTCGAAAGTTAACCACCACGGAGGTTAAAAACCGAAAAAAATCGAAAAATGCCGCCGTTATCGTGTACCTTCTTCATCGGCCACTTCGGGATAAAAATAAAAAGGTTAATTTTCGAAAAAATTCGGCCTTTCTTCCTCATCGGAGTCTTCGAATGGTCATTTCTTCCCCGAAAATTTCCCACGCCCCACCCCATGTCTGCCCGGTCCCTGAGCGCGCGCGTAAATGTGTGTGTATACAGTGTGTAAGCGTGGGTTGCCCTCGTATCCCGTCGTTTACGGGCGATGGGGCTCGTTGGTGGTGATGGTCGGTTGATGGTTTCCGATGGGAAACACCTGCGGAGGGTATCGGCGTGCGGAGTGGTTTTATGGACGCGTTTCGTTTTTATGGCAGAGCTATGCTGTCCTTTGCAAAGGGAGGGGAAATAGTGGAATGATGGAGAAATTATGATGATTAATCACGAGGATAATCGCGGGATTTGCAAGTGTTGTCGTTGAGTTTCGATTCATTCCAACCTCGCTGTGTGGTGTCATAAGCAGTCCTCTTCAAAATTCTTCCTTTTCCCCTTTAAATCGAACGTTACTTAAAATATTTAAATCGAATGTTACAATTCATCCCATACTCTTATTTAAGGTATTTTATTTCTTGCTAATTGAATATTATTTTTTAGATATTTCCTTGAAATTTTCATCCTTCCTCTGTATGGTAATATAAGCTAAACATGTGTATTCATAGTACTCTTATAAATGAAGGTATCATGATAATTAGTCTCGTCGGTCGATTCATACCACCCCGTATTTTGTACGCCGATTGGTTTATACCCCAACAGTCTAGCATTTCACTCTCAAATAGATCCAATTTATTTATCGATTGAAGTGGCTAGATTAAAGCTAGATCCTAGCCTAGATTAAATCTAGAATACAAACAAATCGTCAATTCAAGAATTTTACTCTAAGAGAGACTTATCGATTTCGTAGAATTATCCAATTCGCTCAAGGGCTACCATAAAAGTAACGCTTTCCTTTCCGATACAATCCTCCATTGGTCTCCCTCTTCCCTTTCGATTCCACGTTCTCGTCCCTCTTGGAAATTTATTTTTACCATCAATTGAACAGATTGTTCCAGCGTCGTCGATCGCCCCCCCAAAAAGTTAAAATTTCCTCCCGATCCGATCCTCCATTAAGCGTCTATCCGGAATCGCGAGCGCGGATTCCGCGACGCTTTGAAGGACGTGGGAACGAAAACATGAGTCACGACGCTATCGATTAGCGTCGGGGCTCAAAATTATCCATAGAAAACACGTCGGATAGTATTTGCGCGGAAGGCCGAGCCCGGAATTTACTATGCTCCGCGCATCGAGGTGGCACTACTTTATTTTCGGGAGTAGAGCGAGGCGTGGGGACCTCATTGGTCGTGCGTAGGAATATTGTTTCGGATAAAATACACCTGATAGCCGGGTGGAAACGTCTGGGGCGGCGGGAGGGTTGTTTCCTCTCAAAATTTCGGACCGCGCGTCTGAAACGTAAATGAATTAGATTATGAGCTCGGATCGAATAGCCGGCGAGAGCTTTTATGGTCCCCGTGGAGGAGAGTTGTTTTTTTTCCCGAGATGGAGCGATACGGATTAAATATTACCGGCTTCGCGATCCCGCGCCTTTCTTACGGCGGTATGAATTTTGATGCTCGGGCCATGAAATCGGGGAGCGAATTTTTATTTCGAGCTCCTCGATCCTGAATATGTGGGTAATTCATATTCGCGCTCATCCATCATTTTAGGTGTGTGAACAGTTGTTAGGTTTATGTGGTTCTACCGTTGGTTACTCAGCGTTTTCTGAAAGTTTCGGGGATGAAATTCTGTGGCTGTCAGCACAATAAAAAAGAGTACCCTTTAAAAAGATGCTAATCATGATTATGAAAGACCGATTTCTGATAAGATTATGTTAGAAATATGAGTAGTGATGTAGTTTGTACCATTCCACTTCGATTGCTCAGCGTTTTCTGAAAAGTTCCAAAATAAATTACCTGGCTGTATGGAAAATAATAAAAAACACAGTATTATAGATATTGACGTTTTGAAAAGCTAAAAAATAAAGTCTATNAGAGCTAGGAGAGGGAAATGAGGCTTACCAGGCAAGATGAGGAGTGAGGTAGTTTGCCCTTGTTTTCTTCATCCTTGAAAATGGTGCACCGTCATTTATATTCGAAACATAAAAGTATATATATACCCCAAAAATAGGGTAAATATTTTCAATAGTTTTGTTTGATTCTAAGAAATGTATTTTCGGAGACCATATTTACAATTTACCATTTTTAGTATGGGTGTATTTAGGAGTTGAAAAATTTCCGCTCACATTTGCGTACTCCATTTCTCTTACTCATGTGCAGTTCCATAAAATTGGAGCCGGTGTCCCAGTCGTCCTCCGGCTCGGAGCCGTCCAGCCCCTTGGAAGCATCCAGCCCGGGATGCATACTAGCAGTGCGGAGCACTTCTCAACCGGCGCCACAAAGCCACGCAGGTGAGTGCGAACCCACGCCGTGCTCCTACCCGTACCACTCCACCGTCCCAGTTTCTCTTCCTCCTCCCGCAGACGCCTGCAAAATCTTTCGGCTTAGAACTATTATAAGCACACGAGTAAATCTTCTCGTTGCTCGTCAAAGCTTTTACTTTCCGTGGCTAAATTTATTTGCGTCGTTTACATTTTAGACTCATACGAGATTGTATGGTTGTGTTTTTATAAAGGCGAGAAGGTAAATTAGTGATATATGTGTAATGGTTATATAAAGTTAGATAATTCATTTAGATTACAAAAGATTGCTTATTTATAACCTTTTACCAATATTTATGAATCCTTACTGGTGAGGTTACAATTTTAATTTATCGCAATTTTTTAGATCGTAATATTCAGTATTTTTCGCCAACCTCGTAATTTAATGAATTTTTTCTCGCTTCAAATGAGAGAAATTATTCTCTGTATCAGAAATAGGGGTGATTCATGGGTGACGTACGTGGAAATATCTCACCCATCCCTCGATGCGTCCATCATCAATCTTCATTATTCGCCATGATTCATTCATTTCAGAAGAATAGACCGGCTAGCTTCTTATACTAGGCTCTCAATTTCTCTTCAGTCATTTTCATAAACGCCCTCGTTAGTGGCTTTGTCCAAATGTCCTATTTGGAAAATCAAGTGATATATTCGAAATATTTCATCCTTTCAAACTATTGTTACTCAATTCAGAAAGACAATCATCACATTGGATATGAGTTAAAATGGTTCCGCAGCGTTCATTTTCTATCAATCGTTCACTCTTTGTTCCATTAAGGATGTCAATTTTGTTGGAAATAATAATGAAAGAACAATAGTCTGACTCGATTATTCATCTCCAAACAAGGATTCGATGCTGGGACCCACGTAGGTTAGGTTTGCACCTGTGCATTCTATATAAAAACAAAATTTCATATATTTATATTTTTCCATATAAATGTTTCAAGTCCATTCTTCCTTGGGATTTTTCCTGGGTGCGCACCATCTTGCGCAAAGTCACCCTTACCCGTTTTCCTGTGTTTACAACCTGAAGGGGGTATCCTTTCCATCACTTTGTGTGGTCGGTGCTCAACCGGGATAGCTCAACGGACAGAGCACCCGACCGGCAATTGGGAGACCTGGGTTCGATTCCCGGTCCCGTCAGACTTTTTCAAGTCCATTCTTCCTTGGGATTATTTATGACTATTGTCTTTCTTAAAATGCTCAAGTACCATGAGCACAGTTCAAGATTATATGAATATTTATCGTTGAGTTGGTTCATTTAAACTACATGGGATCATCGAATGTAGCATCTCAACTTTGGAAGCATTTAATAGATGGAAAAGAAATGCTAGAAGTTGAAAGTTGGGCTTATGTAGTTGCTGTGCATATGCCAATAGAATTCGGAAGCACGTTTCACTATATAATTACACATATACTGCACCTATTACTTAAGACAACGAAACTTTGATTCATGGCTACTGAGCCTAGCCTCGTCGTTTTCTTTTTTCCTATCTCGTAGCCAACTAAGAAAGATAAGTCCTTCTTCAGAGGTTTTTTATTATAAACAATATTTCATTTTTAGAGCATCTAGCCGGAAACGAGCTTATTATATGACAATTTAAGTTGAACCTAAACAGAAGTTAAAATGTTCTTACCGAGTCGGAGCGAAATAATGACAAGATATTATTGATTTATATAAGTCTGGGGGATTTCATGCTCAATAAATGAAGATCGCGAATTACGTGTAAATCATACAATTAAGTGTAGCGATTCTAGACGAACAAAAAATATAAATTATTATAAAAAACTGGCAGTTAGTTAATTTGTATCTAATGCGTGTTATATAATTTATCTTAGAAAGATACTACAGAAGAGGGAAGAAGTTCATTGGGATATGAGTTCAAAACATTGCTATCCAAATAGATAATGAAAATAATGATAATAATTTCTTTCGCGTGAAAAGGAAGAAAATCCCAATTAAATTCATTTCAATGATTATTATTTACAAATATAAACAACAATTACCTTACCAGAAAAATTCGACAAGTCGGGACTCAAACCCGGGACGTAGGGGATGCATTTCTTTTTTATCCATTTAAATTTACTATATCTATTTACTTATTTAAAAGACATTTCAAATACTATTTTTTAAATATAAAACTAATAACTTGTTTATCACTTATGCACGATTGAATCAAACAAGGTAAAAATTATGCATTCAGTGAATTGCATTGGAATGAAGATACCCTTTTCTTTTTCTGCACACAGAAAAATAATTGAGTGGCTTTTCATTGTGAGTCATTTTGGACCATCGTACTGGTAGACATTTACAAAATGCACAAATTCGAAGCATGGCTTTACTTGTTCCCCACTTAAAAAGTGGTAGGAATGCATAAAATATTTTTTTTTTCAAAACCTTGAAAATGTCCGTAAATATTCAACCCGAAGGCCGGGTGGGACCTCTTCCACCATAAGCTGCGAAGAGCTAGGGGAGGGAAATGAGGCTTACCAGGCAAGATGAGGAGTGAGGTAGTTTGCCCTTGTTTTCTTCATCCTTGAAAATGGTGCACCGTCATTTATATTCGAAACATAAAAGTATATATATACCCCAAAAATAGGGTAAATATTTTCAATAGTTTTGTTTGATTCTAAGAAATGTATTTTCGGAGACCATATTTACAATTTACCATTTTTAGTATGGGTGTATTTAGGAGTTGAAAAATTTCCGCTCACATTTGCGTACTCCATTTCTCTTACTCATGTGCAGTTCCATAAAATTGGAGCCGGTGTCCCAGTCGTCCTCCGGCTCGGAGCCGTCCAGCCCCTTGGAAGCATCCAGCCCGGGATGCATACTAGCAGTGCGGAGCACTTCTCAACCGGCGCCACAAAGCCACGCAGGTGAGTGCGAACCCACGCCGTGCTCCTACCCGTACCACTCCACCGTCCCAGTTTCTCTTCCTCCTCCCGCAGACGCCTGCAAAATCTTTCGGCTTAGAACTATTATAAGCACACGAGTAAATCTTCTCGTTGCTCGTCAAAGCTTTTACTTTCCGTGGCTAAATTTATTTGCGTCGTTTACATTTTAGACTCATACGAGATTGTATGGTTGTGTTTTTATAAAGGCGAGAAGGTAAATATAAGTTTCGTTTATAACTTATATTTAAATGTAAGTTTAAATATAAATATTGCTTCAGCGATTGCGCAGGTTGCCTGGACGACGCTACCAGAGGTGACGGATTGTACAAAATTTTGGAATATTTTCGTATTATTATCAGTCGAGAGGTAGAATTCGGTTTCTGGTCCAGGTGGTAAACATAAACGTTATATTTAATAAACAATGCTTGTACAATTTTCCACAAAACAATAAAAAAACAGAAAAAACCTCAACGACAACCGGTTTCTTCGGCATAGTTCGTATCATCTTCAGATTAACACCTGAAACCTGTCGTCGTTGAGGTTTTTTCTGTTTTTTTATTGTTTTGTGGAAAATTGTACAAGCATTGTTTATTAAGTATATCTCATGGAGGGGATGCAATGGAATTAAAAAGTTGGAAGGTTAACTTGTATGATCTCTAATTCTCGAGTTTTAGGCAAATATTTGCAAATAGGTGATAAATTATGCATACATATTTAAAATTTACGTATCGAAGGATTCGTAAAAGAACCGTATCCCGCTGCGGCGCCACTCTCGCGGATTATAGGTTTATCCTACGTCTGTTATTTGTAAGGAGTGGTAGTTTATATACGTTTTAGAAATTTGCGAAAAAGAATGCATCATGATTATCTGCGAATTTGAAATCGTTGCCAAATACGTAGTACTTTTGTTGAAACACCTTCTGTGGATAAATGCTCGCCTCTCATTCGAGGATTTAGACTAAATATTGTGTGAGTACAGGATAATTAAACGAAAAAAAATCTCGACAGTTGAGATGGAGATAAAAGATCCTGTTTGCTCTAAAAGAAAGATATCGAACTCGATGAAACATGTAATCGACATTTTGACGGAAAACAATTATGGTTTGTTGTAAAATTGATTCTATATTTATTTAATTCCCCTATTGCATTGTTAAGATGAAAGTGACCGTTATCTGGTGGTTTCGTGGGCGGTTCCTACAATGTTTTCGTTTTTCGCATTATTAAAAACGATTATTTGCAACATCTGCTCAAAATAGGCTTGCGAAGAAGTTAGACTAACAATTCATTCCCACTGATTTGAAAAGTATGACATTCAAAGAGAAGAATCGTAGATTATGTTACTTTACGTTTTTTCATTAGTTTTCTGTGTTGTTTCATATCACACATGGAGGTAGTAACATTTTATTCAGTAAAATTTTATCTAGCAACATTATTCAGCAACGTTTTATCTACAACATTCGCTAGTAACATTTTATCTAGCAAGCATAACTTGTCTCGGACACAGGTTTGTATTCCTGATCGCATCTCTATGGATTCACATGGCCTTTCATTGTGCTGCACTTACGCCGAATTGCTCCACTTATGGAATTCTGGCTCAGCGAGAAAAGTAACGCCAAATTACTTCATATCTCATTTTGCCTTGCAAACCTCATTCTCTCTACAAAGCTTTTAGGTTGCCAACGGTTGAAGATTTGAGGTTCAAACGGGTCTCCGGACTGAGCAGACAGACAGACCCTATGGATTTTACGTGTAAATTTAAAAATGCATACGGGTATCCTTTCGTTCGCAGCGCTTTTTTCTTCCTCTCGATCCACGTCGGACTCGCCGGCACCGTCGCTCAATACCGTAAGTGAATTATCACGGAAAAGCGGTGCAATAGATCAAATCCAGCCGCGGTAACGATCCTTTCTCCTACTTTGTGGGGCTAAATCCCCACTCTTGCTTCAACTCCTTCGAGTTACCGCCTACTTTTCTAACGCATCACATAAGTGATACGGACAGATTGCATCTCTTCTTTTTTCCTTCTATTTTAGTTCCATTTCCAAAAGTTACCTTTTTCAGCTGAAATCTCGCTTTCACGCTCGGTTTTCTTGGTTTACTCAGAGCGCTAGAACGGGTAATTTCCCGCAAGAAATAATTTACGTCAATCTTCCCTTTTTCATGCATCTCTCCACAGGGGCCGTTATGCCCGCAACGTTTGCTTCGAGTCGGATCCCTATTATTCTTGCTCGTTTTGGTTTCATTGTTTCATATCTCTTTGTTGTAAACTCGCATTTGTATTCTCAATTACCAGCTTTCATTTGTCGTTTGTGCCACTTCTCTTTTTCTTCTCCGTTTCTTACCTCTTTGCATTGTAATCTGTTGACGCCCTGGATGTGTGATCTCATTAATTTATCTTATTTCTTTATTCATTACTTTTCATGGGAGATCCTGTCGATCTTTCGGGAAGATTTTTCTTGCCTTCTGTTTGTTTAAACTGTTTTATCATGAATTTTATTCTCATCACTTATTTTTACACTGATTTTGTATCAAGTTGATCTTCCGGTATATTGAATGAAATCTAGATGATTTGGCGTTACTTTGTGGAAAGCCATTTAAGTAAAAAAAGGGATTAAACTTAGTAATTTTCCACACCACTCCGGTGGCGAAACCGGTCGTAGTAAATAAATATTGTGTGGAAAATTACTAAGTTTAATCCCTTTTTTTACTTCCGGTATATTCTTCTTGTCTTTTCGATTAAATCTCCTTTTTTGTACTATGTTTCAATCTATTTGAAGCATCTTCAACTCAACGCGACAGTAGGGTGTCCATGCTGCGAATCTGGAACAAGGACGAGAAAACCGATATATAACTAGGAATAATACATGGTCCAATCATTTCGGTGATGGTTTTGAAAAGCGTCAATCGGGAGTATCATTGAATGGAATATTTTTTGCTACATTCACCTAGTGAAGCTGGTTACCCATTTTCATACCACATTTATCGATGATTACAGTTATAAGAAAATGCTTCCATTGGTGTAGATCTAATCATATATATTTGAAAAAATGTTTTGAAATAACCAAGGCACTTATGTTACCCCGAAAAGCCATTTTGGGACGCGATTATTGAAATTCAGGAAAAATTCAAAAAAACCGGGACGTCTGAACATCCTATACAAAAGAAATGTACTTAAAACGCAAATAAATGGTCATATGGACATTTGCATAAACGGAATCTCAGAATTTTCACCCAAGATGATGAGAAAACTATCAGAGAGATCAAGAGCTTTGTGGATCTTCATTCCTATATCATCCCTTTCCATCCTTCGTTACCTGGCGATGAGTGTCATTTTGCTTCTATTAAAATTAAATAATTTAGCAGTGGTCATCCTACAATTGCCTACATTTTACATGCTCATCATAAGTTAGCTACTTATTCCGCCAAATAAATGTGGTAGATAGTACTTGCATTGAGAATGGGACATCTTAAACATCAGAATATTCTACAGAAAAGGTAGAAAATTTATAATATACCGTTTGTATGCGCACATAAGATATACCTTTATACATTTGCTATTAAGGAAACAATATTTCAAATATTGACATGTACAATGTCTTTTAAGGATTCTTTCTTAGATAAATAACGTTCATTCAATACATTTTTTTCGGGATTACCGAATATATATTGTTATTTGTCAAGCTCCAACGTTCACGGATTCCGTGTCTAGTGCAACTCTATTTCTGCGTCCTATTTTATCACGAATCTGACGTCATCATGCGAGGATCGTAAAATAATTACTCTACTAGTCATCATTATAAGTTGTAATAGACCTTGGAGTTGGAAATTAGTTTGGAAGACGAGCTTCATTAATCAAACAGGTGTAAATTCACTCACAATACATCTCATGTTGCAATGATTAATTCAACAACACGTATATTTCATGAAATCTACAAATCACTTGAAACGCTCGGCGTCTCGCACACATACTACAAAAAAATACAAACAACGCTATAACCCAAACCGATTGCCGAAAATTGCCCAGCAATAGAGCTTGATTTACTATTACATACAGATTTCCAGCCATCCTTCCGGAGTTGTACGAGTCTTACTCGCCCTTAGTTACATTATTTACTCGCCCTTATTTATTTACAAATTTCGGCCGCGGTTAGACACGATTGGTGACAGCTTAATCACGTAATATACACTTATTTAAAAATATAAACAATAGATAATCGCTGCTACATGTCACAACCTTTCTATTGCATCGAATATAAATTTAAATAACATATTCAAACAATATACATTTCTCTATGTCAATAAACTCTCCATCGTTTTTTAAGCTCCTTTTATTCTTAGGTAAGGTTATGAAGACATTTGGACCTCTTCAGGCAAACTATTCAACTCTTTAATCCCTCTATTTATGAACGAAGACTTAGCTAAAATTGTTCTTTGTTTTCTCTGCTTTAAGTTATGCTTATAATCCTCTCGAGTATTATAAAATGGTTCTTCTATTCTGTTTCTCAACTCATTCCAAGCCTCGCCTCCGTTTCTTACCTGAAAAATGCCTACCAGTCGATTTACCCATCGCCTTTTTCCTAATGTTTCCCAACCATAAATTTCTATATATTATACGTACATATTCCATGAAAAAGTTCAAATTTTTTCGGATTGAGAGTTAATACCTATCCATTCCCAAACTGTAACTTCAGTCAATCCTGCGGATGAAGTCAGATAAAGTGCTTGTGTGCGTCTTTACTGGAATCCATTTTGCATTCCTTTCATTCCAACTCTTCCGCCCGTCTCCATCTTGCTAATACCACCAATTAGCCGCAATCAAATCATCCACCCGACTTTACCTTTCGACTCGCTCTATAGATCTTTATCGCCTCATTTGATCCACTCCCACTTGGACACATCTCTCCATTTTCCCTATTTGCTCTCCCTACTTCCCATCTTCTCTCCTTCGCTCCACCCTCTCATCTTCCGCCACTCTTACCTTTCCATTCTTTCCTCTTTTCTCACCTCTCACAGGGGCCCTCGTCCCCTGGCTCACTTCCGTTCCTCCCTCCATTCTTCCTCTTCCCAGGCCCTCTCAATATCTCCCTCCTCCATTCAAGCACTCCTCCTCCTCCCTCCTGCAATCCACGGTTCGATACAGCAACTTAAAGAGAACATGCGTGGGGTACGGCAGGGGGTAGGCTGGCGTGTGTGCCTCTCTGGAAGATGTACGAAAAAAGGGCTTAATCCGATAGCGGGCCACAATAGGCGGCTGCCGTTCGCCTATTTCGCTCTATATATTTTTTCCTCGGCTCTCCCTCTTTCTGCCACGGCTTTTCAAGCCGTCGACAAATGGGAACGATTTTTCCATCTCTTTTCCGAAGCCTCAAATAACTCGCTTTCGACTCTCATTGTGGCGATGGAGGCTGCTTTCCCCCGCCTCTCAACCCTCGGCGTCTGAGTACTTTTTACTGTTGTTACTGCGAGGAAATCGGTCTATAACGAGTGGCTTCCCTCTCTTCGAAAGGAGGCTGCGGAGTGTATCAGCTTAAGGAGATTTATCAGGCCATTTTTTCCGGGGCGGTTGATTCAGAAATTTCTCGGCTTACGTAATTGCCCATTTGCGATCTGTCCTATCTTTCTGTGAAGCGTCCTCGTTGTTTTTTGGTCGACTCGGTTGGCCATGATAATCTTTCGTGAAGATCCTTCTATTACCCATAGTTATTATGTCGAGTGAGCTGTCGCTCCAGCATTTTCGCCTCTAATTTCTTTTCTGGATCGACATTTCGAGGTTTATGTTATTCGCGTCCAAATGCATATAATTTCCGTTTCATTCACGTTTTCGCAGTTTCCTATCTTCGTATTTTCATATTTTTTATATTTTAATAACGAATATCATACTTTTTGATATTTTGAATTTTTTCATCGTATTGTTGTATTACTATAGATTTCAATAAGCGTTCTTTTAGATATGTGAAGGATAATTTTCCTTAAAATACCTGTTCGCTGAAGGAAATACAAGGAGCTATTCATATGCGAAATTATTTAGATTAGATTAGACACGTCTTTATTGCGGGTGAAATAAGGACTTTCAAGTCCGCTCTTACATCTAACCCATTTACTATTAATAAAAAGAAAGGATAAAGCAGTAAAAAAGATTAAAAATGAAGAAACTATGCATGGATGGAAAACCTAAGTCAAGAGCTTAGAAAAAAATTTCCGCAGCAGAAAAACACCCACAAAAAATGGGGTGTGAAAACATGACACCTACTGATAGTATTACTCAGGGAAATACGACCTAATATTAGCTATCTATATTAAAATTTCATCCAGAAATACATTGTTTGTTTTGGAGCAGTTTGAGTGATAGTAATGTCCACATTTAGTAACCCCTTTACCAAATGTGACATTTCTTTTTCTACATTTCTCGTGGATTTTAAGTATATACCTTTGTATGCCTTATTGTGTGTATGCCTACACGTATTCAAAAATACTTATACATACACCATGCTGCATATTTTTCCGTTTAGCGATGCTCTCCAGGTTGTCATAATTATATTATGTCTGCTAAAATTTATCAGCGAGAGAGATCTCCTGATAAGTACTATCCTCTGTTATAGCTCGTACAAACGAAACTGTTGCTTTTCTCTAATCAAATTCGGCTGATTAAATTCCTTGTTATTGTCTATTTAACCATTTCGTATAATCGCAACTCAGTCGTTGTTTATTGCATCCAAAATTTACGCAAATATTTAATGAACAATTCCACCGGGAAAATTCCTTCTACCCATAAATATTTACTCAAACGCCTGC
Organism: Ladona fulva; assembly: GCA_000376725.2. Taxonomy (NCBI): domain Eukaryota; kingdom Metazoa; phylum Arthropoda; class Insecta; order Odonata; family Libellulidae; genus Ladona; species Ladona fulva. The sequence continues at coordinate 335,541 of KZ308578.1, read as the reverse complement.
AGTATACTCTTAGCATTACGTAACAGATCCCACCTAAGAGATTTTCCTCGTATTAAAATTAGCCACCGAGATTAACGTAATCCTCGAGACATTTTTGGAAAACGAGGCATACGAAATCTCAACAACTAATTATCTCCATGACATAGTCTTCCGCGCACAAGAACAAAACCAGGTCGTCCCCGAATAAACTTTTCAACGAAAAGACGAGCTCGGGTGCCATCCGATCGAAAGAAACAGGTAAAATAAAAGTGCACGCGATGACGAAAAAAACCTTGTTTTCCAATCCGGCGAGGACTCCCATCGCGTCCGAAATTCCCGATAATAATAAAAGAAACGAGGGAGAAAGACGAAGGTCGCGCCAAGCTTTTACGGCCCCACATCTATTACGCAAATTAAAGAGGGCGATAAGGCGACGTAATCATCTCGGAAGGGGAAAATTACGAAAAGCGCGAGTCAGAAAATCCCGTCCCTTTTTTCCGAAAGGGTAAATTGTTATTCGGGGAAGAGAGAGATAAATATTGAAGAAAATTTACACTCGGAGCACTTGACCTAGCTTTGGCGGGTTGCATCCCACCCACTCAGCACCCTGTGCAGCTTCTCCCCTCCAAAAACCCTTGCACATACTCCTCGGAGCCTCCCCTCTTCACCCTTTTTTTCTCTCCCCTGCCTTGCATCCACCCAGCGCCATTATCCTGCACTTACCACACTTTTCCCTACCCTCCCTCCAGCCCCCATCCCACCGCCCTTCTAAATAAGGTTTCCCTGACCTAACTCTAGAATCCTCCACATATTTGACCACGATATTTACCCACCCATTCCCTCCACCGGAGGTTACACCCACTTATCCCCCAAAGCTCACCCATAACCGGTCGCGCGATCGCTGCAATAACCGCCCCCCCACGCGGAGGGAGCATCTCCCTCGAATTTTTTTCGATACACTCCTAAAAATTTCCCGCCTTGCACCATCTCCGGATTTTCTTCTCCCAATGTCCTGGCAAATGGGGGACACATTTCGGCACCAACCAAAATGTCGATAAGCGCTGTTGCCAATTCGACTCGCTGCTTTCCTCTCGAGTCGACGGCGCTGGCTCTCACAACAGCGTCTTGCAAAAGCTCTGCCTCTCTCCCATCTGCTTTCATCGCCCCTCCCTCGATTAACTCCAAAGCAAAACCTTCCCCAGGTTGTTTTTCCCCGCTCTCTTTGTCTCTCTACGCTGTCTCCAACGTTTCATCCTTCAATTTCCTCCCCGTTTCCTCATAATCCTATCCCGGCACATCTCCCGCTCCCGTTTCCCGACTTAAAAACTCATTCCGCCTCTCATCGTGGCGATACACGACTCGTTTCCTTACCTTCGCGCCTTACTTTCTCCTTTTTTATCTCGACCTCTTCTTCCACGGTGAGGACAGAGGGTTGGAGTCCCTTTATCGCGACGTGCGGATTTTCCGTAGTGTCCTTTTTTATACTTTACGGTGGCGCTATTTATTTCGATGCAAAGCGACCCGGGGATTGTTATGTAAACTCGGAGTTGCGAGCGAATTTCAAGCACGGAGAAACTTTTTTTGTCGACGCTGAAAACGAATGGCGTTCGAGTCGTCATGTTGATGATTTGGCTTTATTTCGACTTTTTTTTATGTTGAGGCACACTTTCAGAGATATTGCGGCGTAATATTGCGAGAAATTGGTATATAAGTTCAGAGATGTGTCTAAATTGAACGTAAATTATTCTGTTGTGAGAAAAATATTTTATGTCAAGGTGGCAAAAATTAGTGTCAGACTGTTTCCAGGGTACCGGCATTGTATTCGGGTATGTTTGTATTAAAGTGTGTCGATTGTTAGATTCAATCAAAATCTAAAATATCCTATAAACATATTATACAGACTTACTTAACAAATGTAAAAACCTTTCGACTTCTAGAAACGAAAAACCAGAACAATTTCTCATTGAGATTTAATTTATGAGCACGGTCTTATCGAGGCCCCCATGTNAGCCGTTGTGATAGCGGGCATCCTTGAGGAGAGTAACTTGTAGCTCCAAAAGATAACTGAATACAAAATAATCTTGCAGTTTTTAACAAGCGGTTAAAAGATGGAAAATTCCCATAATTTCCCAAGGACATGCCTGGGACTCGAACCCAGGTCGCCCACTTTCCGGGCAAATTTTCTCTCTGGAAAATTAATTTTGCAGACATTCTTGTAGATACTGTAATAATTCCTTCTGATATTTTAACTAAAGGTAGGTTACGTTTCGAACAAAGAAATTCTTTTGTTAACTCTCGTCTATTCTTAACATCATTCTTATCATCGACCATTCATATGCTTCCATGTTTAACAACGGATCAATTTATTTCCTCCTATTTATTGCTAATTATAGCATAACGTATAAACTCAACATTGATACTCGTGATTTGCGAGAATCTCGTAATTTTCGGGCGTGGGAGTTAAACTATATTACCATTCTCTACAGTTGAGGTATATCGTTTTGTAATTTTATCGTCATAGGAAAAGCCATTCTGTCTCGTGATATTCATAAAGTACTTTTGACATAACGCACAACTAAATTATTTTATATCAATACCAGGAGAGTTATTGGATTTCAGCGTTGGGCGGTTAAGGAATCTTATTAGCGTAGGAACCTCGAGAGATGAGCTTAGAAATGTGCCGTGGTAATTAATCACTTGCAGTCCCTATGAGTGGAACACCATTTCGCTTAAACAACTGCTTACGGCTATCCTCGAGAAAATGCGATTCGTGGCCGATACGGGAAAGTAGCACGTAACACATCCAATCCATAAACGGCTATCGTTGAAAAAATAGGAGCATGTATCTCACATCAGTCTATATTTCTCTGACATCGTGTTAAGTTGCTTCCACTGTAATGTCTTACGTTACCAATCTCTGCAATCAATATTCGAAGCACTCAGCCGCCAGATATTGCACGATGGAGCTATTCGGAATTTAAATACTTCATATCGTCATAGTTAAGTTCTCCGACGGTCCACCACTTATATCCTTGTTTCCATCTTCTGCTAGAAACTCGAATTAATTAACCCAATCCTATTCGAATCTAATTAAGGACAATTCAAGAGAGACCTCCCTGGGTAAACAGAGGTAAGAATTGCAAACGTTGCAGGCTAATCTCTGAAGCAGGAGTCTGTGTGAGCGCTCGAGTTAAAGTCGTCACTTCGTTTCGCAGAACTATTTCAAGCTCGCGCTGCTTATTTAATTTGTCCGAATGTTGCTTCCACGCCATGACATTCATAACGATTTTTCCGACGGCATTTCGCTTGGATCGCCGCTTTTGAATGAATGCCAAACGAGGATCGTGTTTGTCTTGTTTATTCTCCCGAGTTAATTTTTTCGATAGCCCGAGGAAGTTTTCGGTGTCACCGTTTATTCGAAAAAAATGGGGCTCGAATAACGACGCACCATCAGGTAACGTACCCAAATGCAGATGCGGCGTTTTACGGCGTAAATAAGGGTGCAAATATGGCAAATCTACGAGAGAATTAAGCCGTTGGAAATACTCTTTTTACCGTGCATTAATCAAGGGGATAAAACAATTACTCCATACAGTAAGGTAAGCTTTTCTACGTACCAAAGCGTGAGGGTGGCGTGATTGGAATAATTATTTTTCGGTTCCTCCTTCATGGATTTATTTATTGGTAAATACCCAGCAATTTATTTAGTGGTAAATACCCAGCAATTTGGCCTTCTGGCCAGACGACAACGCTTTATTCATGGAATTTTTTTTGAAGAATGTTTATTCTCTAATTGTTGCTTAAACGTTTCTGTAAGGCCAAGATAATCATAATTTATCCGGAAAAACCCTGGTGGGAAGACTGATTTATACAGTTAATTTGAAAAAATTTGAGCTATCTTCCTTTTGCATGTGTTTCAATTCATATTCATATGCCTCTGTAAACGTGAGTACGATATTTTGAGGAAAGTAAGGGTATTAGCAACACACGGATAACGAAGCAAACGAGAAATGAAGCAGAAACGTGCTAATACAGAGAATTCTGTTAAATTAGTCTTGGGAATTTCACTGAATCATGCTAATTTCCATTCTGCAATTCCTCTTCCTATATTAAAAACTAACTTCTTCTACAAAATCCACTACTTCGGCCTCGACTTTGTGGTAGCTATTCATGATGAAAAGAATAAGAAACACTTATACACGTTACCACAGGATAATTTAATGAATTGTAACTCTGTCTAAACCAACCCCCCTCCCTTCCCCCACCCACTCCCTTGCTTTCCCCTCATTGCTCCTCTTCCTATATATATTGTGAATTTTCTCTGTTTCCTGTACCTGACGATGACGCGACGCGTCAAAACCTAGGTCGTTTCATTAAATTATCCTGTGGTAACATGTATAAGTGTTTCTAATTTCTTCAATTATAATTAAGTTCAGCACAATTTTTTTCTTGGTAAAGCATTTCTGTTTGAAAAAATATATCCTTAAATTGAGATTAATTATGTCTTAAAAGATTCTGTAATTGATATGTACATCTTTAGTGATAAATAATTTAAGCCAGAATATTTAGTATAGAAAAGAAGACTTTCTTACTTTCATAAATACTAGTCGTAATTACCGTAGAAATGAAATTAATGGCGAGTTTTCATTGAAATATCATTTTCATGGACAGTGTGGTTGAGTTTTAAATTTATTTAAAAATTAACAGGTTGAAAAAGAAGCAGGTTTTAATTTTCAAAGTTATTTAGGCCACAAACCCATTGGTTGGAAGATTTTTTTTAATACACGATGATATGGAATGAAACGATGACGTGGAAAGTAAAGTGTAAGCCTAGGGTCGACCGCTTCTATTCTTCGAAATTCTTTTCAGCAGCTGAACTATTATTTAATTATTGTTTCAAATTTCATTCTTCTATCCTTTATTGTAAATAGATCATAAATAATGATATTCCTAATCTGGATACTAATATAGTTTTGCTTAAGGTGTTGACGTTGCCAGCGGACTACAGGAACATTCGTAACGTTAATAATAATAGTAAAATCAATAATTGATTACTAATTCTGCAATAGTAACACAAAAGCTTTGGAAGGTATAGGAAGTTCGAAAAACGCAATAACAATCTCAAAACTGGAATAATTATGAAATCTCTGCTCAAAGACCTGAAAAATTGAATTTGACCTTGTGTGCCACTAATACAGAGTTCACCATTAAACTTGACGCCTGTAGAATGGTTAGAAAATTCTATTGCATGAATGGAGACTTGTGTAACAGGAGAGGAACTTGACCCTGGTCCGTTCCAATGCTTCACTACCGCAAAAAACGGGAGATTTTAAATAAATAATAGTGACTATGTGCGGTACGCGTCCCCCCTGTTCTCAGTAAGGGTACAAAAAGTTCCTATTTAGGTGTTTTGCCGGTACCCGCTCACTACGGTAGCATGGACGGTGGAACGTAATCTTCCTGTCATTAACCAATTTCAGGATGACAAACTTCCTTGATCCACGCCAAAACAACTCGAGTTCAAAGGAAATGCGGCCTTTTGCCCCACGAGGAAGATCTCAATTCGAGCTCTCGCTGACCCCGAGGTTCTTTACGAGCATCTTCCGCTGTCAAGGCATGCATGCTCTCTTTCGGGTTGTTTGGACAAGGGGAGTGAATGGCCTAACCTGAAGAGTAAGGGCTTTAACGAGATGAACTTGAGACAGTTACAAAGTTTCGAATGGAAAAGTCATCGGCGGTTTTTAGTCGATTGAAGACGCCTATTCATAGGTAAACTTTAGCTCGTGTCGAAGCAGTTGGCGCAATCGTGTACTTTTCTGTTTCTATGACGATGTTTGTAAACGATGTGACTGTAATGGCTAATTCATGCGTATATGAAACTGTTGTTGGAAACTTCTCTTCCGGTAAACATTTGTATCTCTTAAAAAAATTGCCAAAACGAAACTGCAAATATAAAGTTGTAAACATATAAAAAACTCCATTTTAACTAAACTTTTACTTAACCACAAGATTTATACAAGCACGACCAGGTTTCGCAGCATGGCTGCATCATCAGGTGACTGAAAGGGATAAAACACGGAACATATGTTAGGATATAGGATTGTGAACATATATTATAGGATCTCGTTCTTTGCCCATTAGTATCGAATTTTAATAATAATTGCTTTATATGTATGAGGTTTAGCGCGTGTTAAGTTTATGTATCTTTGAAGAAAGATTTTTTTTTAATTGGTAACTTTTGCATCTTTTGTAACGGATACTGAAACACCGATGCCACTGAAAAACTTGTATGCCTTCACGCATACATTAGTAACGTGGCGAAGGGGGGAGGCGTGGGGTCCAGACCCCCTTAGATTCGACTCTAAGCCGAACAAGTAATGAACGTAGAGAAATTTCGGAACGAAAATAGCGTGCAATTTACAGGTGAAAAAATTTTGGACACCCCTTAAGGAAAATCCGGCTACGCCCCTGATATTCATATGTACATACACGCAACATACGTATGCAAAATCATAATGTTAAATAGCTGAAACAAGCATCATTGTCCAAAAATAGTTTTCATGGTCACTAACGGTTGATTCGGAAAATTCATGCAAATTCTAGATTCGAGAGAGCTTCTTCGTAATATTAGCTACGTTTTCATAAGCCTCAGCGAAAAGAAATGCTGACCTAAATTGCAGAATCCTCCCGCTCATCCATATGAATTCAGAGAGTTTGAATTGTGAGTGAGAGAGTGACCTATTTTCCGCTCTCAGCAAAAATGCAAAGAAATCGTCCCCTACTTTCATCGCTTAAGATACACGGTAAGTTTTTAAATGGTAATATTTACAGAAACGGTCAAGGCGAAAGAAAATCAAGGGTGTTTCTTTTCTCTGTTTGTTCAGAGTTAAAGCATTTTTAATACATACATAACAACTCAAAAGCCTTACAAGATGCGAAGTTATTTAGGATGAAATTCGAAGCATGTGAGATTTTTACTCGCCGCGATAGGTCGTTTCTACGTATTCACTTGTACGTCATGCTCTCAAGTGCTGCAAAAAAATCGATTTCAAATGTTCTGTGCGCGGTAGTGCGCTATCTTTACTTTTTCGCTGACTAAACATGAATAAACGGCCACATCTCTATGTTCCATCTTTCACCCATATACTTCGGTACCCTTTCTCTCTACGTGGTTTTGAGGACAAAATATACTAAATTCAATCGACAACTCTTCTTCAGAATTGGTATCTGATTCTAAAGGACGCCACAACGGAGTAGAAACGTAAAGATCTCCTGCAATAATACTTTTCCTATTTCATTCCAAGTCCCATTACGTACTAATTATAATTTGCGGTACACTGAAGCTATTTGTTCCTGAAGGCCTTGTAACCTAAAACCAAAACGTAATTGCCCCTTTACGTAAGGAATTCCTTGATGTTGGTGGTGATGATGACTAGTGAGATGATGAAGAATTTTGGTTTTCGGTCTAATTATATATGCCGGATGCTCTATCTGCATGATGGATGAGGCCTTTATCGGGAATATTGGGATTCAAGGAAAATGTGAAAGGTAACTTTACACGTTAGGGTATGCGCCTAGGAGAATCGGACATAATAGTCTGATTGGACAGGGACTAGAACTCAGATCTTCCGGGTGAATGTTCTAAACAATTTGCTCTTGTGCGAGACTGCTCTAAACAGATGAGTATCCTGTATCTGGCACGATAGCACAATTAGCTTGAGTAGTCGCCCGGAGAATATAACACCTGGGTTCGAGTCCCAATCTAGTCGGCCTTTTTCCATGCCATATATTTGGCCGTAACTTCCCAACCTTTTGATCTTCAATGGACCCTAATGTAATGACTCAAACTTCACCGCAAACCAAGCCCGAAGCTTACCTAACCAAAGGGCATTCGGGTGAGACCCAACGGCACCAAGCTGATTTATCAAGCTCATTTTTTGTACTTAAATTCAAAAGCACACGTTTTCCCCAAAAACCCATTAATATTTTAAGGAAATACAAGAAAGCGTTACTGTTTGAACAATTACCAACATTTTCGTAAGGGTGGGGATATGAATTTGCAACTGGCGTAAGAAACAAATCTACGCTTTGCAGCTCAACTTCGAAGTGATCGAGAGCAAACTTTATGTATGGAATGGAATATTGATTTTACGCAACTAAACCCACTGATAGATAACATATAACAGAAAATAAAGACCACACAGACAGGTAAATCAATAGCACAAGGTAACCTAATGTAATCCTAAAGTCTTCTCATGGCACAAGTGTACCACGGCACACCGGTTGGAATACTCTGTGGTAGGCATTTTCTATCACTTTGCCTTATTTATAGTTACGAGTAATGTGGTTTAAGAATTTAAGAAGAGGAGAAAATATTTTGATGGAGTCCAGTGATATCTGGTGGAACATAATGATACTTCACTAAGAGAAATTGATCTACGTACATAACATTTCGGTAGGTTCATGTGACTTAATATTCCCTACTCAACGCCATTTCTTTCGCTTCCTGGTAACTTACATCACCTTTTATGCCATCTAATAACTTTTGTCTTTGTCTTTCCCTCTGTTTTTCCCTTGTCTTCTACCTTTAATTACTTTCTTTAGTATTTTTTTTTACCTTTAATTCCTCAATATTTGACCCACCCATTTCCTCTGTCGACGTTCAATTACTTCAATTGAAACCCTCTCCTCTCCGACCATCTCTAGTACCTCTATGTTCGTTTTTCTATCGACCCAACTTACTTTTTCCATTCTACGCCGTACTCACATCTCAAATGTGATTGGACAAATAATCTTATGATGTCCTCCTTTCTTAAGATTCACGTTTGACACCCATATGACAAAACACTCCACAGCACAGATTTTACCAATTTTTTTCTATTTATTTATCAAGACTTCTAGTCATCAGTTCCCTTCGCTTAATGAAAGCTTCCTTGGCAATGTTACTCTTTTTCGAACCTCATCTGCACGCCTCCCATCCCAAGATAGAACACTACCCAAGTAAGAGAAATTATCTATCTGTTTTACCATCTATTCTGAGTTCTAACTCAGCTTTCTTTCCTTTGGTAAATAGAAAATTATCTAATGTCTACAATGAATTTAGGAGTAAAAAGGTTTGGGAAATGTTTTCATACGGCGATTCTAAATTGAAAATAACTCACAAAACTGACATTAATGTGGTTTTTTATGATGCTTAATTGTGAGCATATAGTAAAATGCTTGCTAAGGTGTCAATTAGTATGCCTTACTTTTTCCTATAAGACATAAAATGATAGGAAATATATTAAAACAAATGAAGCTAAAACTGTAATATTTGATGCTTATAACCCTCTATAGAAATTAGATTTTAGTGAGAAACAATTCTACATTTTGTCCCGTGAAAATTTGGCTAGTTTATTACTTTGCCGCTGCTAAATGCCAAAGGATGATGGAAAACGTGTACGTTCCAGCCTTAAATTTAACTAGGCCAGGGTTAGTAAGCGGTAATGGCCAGGTGCCCATTCCCTTAGGAAGTACCTGAAATCTCCGGCTCTTATCGTCCTCGCCTCAAAGCCCAATTTCGCCGCGGGTGAATCCTAGATTATCACCCGCCTCTTTTTAAGAGATATTTTCTAAACTTTTACAAACTCTAATTTAATTATGATATATGCTATGTGAAGAATGTTAAATTTAATTGCTTGAATTGCTTGCTAACATTGACATACACCCGGCCATTGCTTCCCAACCTTCAGGCCTCCACGTCACATTTGGGAACATACTTGACTATCAGTAGGTTAGGCAGGTTCTCCACACTCCCCTTCTTGTGGCTGTTTTCCTGCCGTGGTCTATTTTTCCTAAGTGCTAACCTATGTTTTTAAACCCGCAGAGTAGTTTTCTTCTTTGCACTTTTTCAAACTATCTCTTTTAGACTGCATGTAACGACGGGTTAGGTGTAAGAAGAGACTTGATAATCCCAATCTAGCCCTAATAAAGTCGCATTNATTGTCTCCATCTTGACGACAGTTTCGCCAGCTATCCTGCAGGCGTCTTCAGGTCGAAGTGTTTTCGACCTGAAGACCGGAAGAACTTGCGGAACCCTTAACCAGTGACGTGCGATTTTTGTGGGACAACCATTGAAATGCGGTCTGGGAGACAGCAATTTTTTAAATATATATGAACAGACTGAATGATAATTTCAACGAAATTTTAAAGTTTTACACATCTCATCAGTTATCCACTGATTTGGATTTCAATTTAGCTTTATGTTTACAACAGCAAATGTTCAATTATAAATCATTGTTTGAAAATAATCAAAAACTTGAAAGAAAAAGTTTTTTTTTTAAATAGCGTCGCATATCCCTAATCAGCAACTTTTTTTTCGGAGTAATTTCTTTTATTTTTTTTTCGTAAATTGAATTATAAAACCTTGTTGAAAAAGGGCTCCCGGATAGCCAAGTGGGCAACGCGTTCGACTTCAATGAAAGCGGTCCCGGGTTCGATTCCCGGTGGGGGCCCACGTGCGAAATGACCTAAGCTGTCGAAGCACTTTTAACAATACTAATACTACCTTGTTGAAAAGCATTTTATTTATTGCATTTTTCATCAAAACAGCATATGTGACGAGAGGTCTCACAGGCCGCTCTTGAAATTTAATTGCATTTTTATAGAAATATAAGAGAGATAAAGGAAGTGTGAATAATGCTATATCCTACACAAAGGTAACATAAAAAACAGATTTGTTGAAAGTCAAATACTTTTATTATTCGCAGTGTAATAATCGCTGCGGTCCCTCAGACCGCACGTCACGGGTTAAGGGCTGGAAAATAAATGTCTTTTAATTCTATGTAGAAACGCGCGGTTGCATCAAATTCCAAGATGTGCAAGTAAAGCAATAAGCCAGCTTTTCTACAAAGCTTCAAGTTCGTTTGTAACAGTTCGATTTCAAATTTCTCGAGAATGGAACTCTACGTGTAAAAGAAATTATGATAATATTTTTTTAATTTAAACTTATTGAACTAAAGCAGAATATTTTCCTTTTCATTTTTAATTGACTTGGTAAGCTAGGTCGAGAAATAACATAATTTATGTATCTGTTTGTGTGTAAGGAATTGGGGAAAGGAGCTTTGATGGCGAAAGGGCTTTCTTCACCTTTGGCCCAATGTTATTCTAAATGTTTATATTCCGTTTTCTCAATAGAGATACGTTATTTCCGTAATTGGGAGGAGAGTTTCATTTTTCGTACATCGTCAACATGTTTTCACTTTGTGAAATTTCTTTTCTGCGGATGAATTTTAGAAAATTTTCTCAATAAGGCCTTTCCCTTCTGCGAATTTTTGTGATTTGTTGTGGTCTATTTGCTATCTTTTATTACCATTTTCTGTATTTTTCTTTTGAATTTGAATCCGTTGGAAATTCTGCGATGAAAGTATCATCATTTGAGTAAAAATGTATTCCCTTCTCTATATTTTTTGTGGATTTGATTTCATGGAGACATATTTTTANATAAAAGAATAAATTAATATTATATGCTCACCTTTTAAAACGTTTCTGCATAATTTTCTTTCATTCTGGCTTTCTTTCTCGCGCCATGACCCTCATTCGACCTACTCTTGTTTTATATTTATTTTTTAGGTGCCCGATGCCAAAGAATAGCATTCCTATTCTTCCTGAAGGACGCGATGGGTGTTCAGAATATTCAATCACTCGTGCTTCCTGCAGACCTGGCAGTGAAAAGACAGCGCTCTCGACAAGAGCTACCGTACGGGAAATCCACCGAGGATTTAACTCTGCGATGGGAAAGACTGAAAATCTCACGGCGGATTACGTTGAAACGGAGCGGATTTAACTGAACGTTTGCTTCGCTTCACCACCGAGACTGATTTACAGTTATTAAGTTAGTGAAAGAAATATTTCAGGGGAAATGACTCGAAGAGGCTGACTATCGGTAACTTATTACGTTGATACTTTTAGGGTATTTCTAAAACATAAGCTATCATACAATTAAAAATTTCTATTGAAACGTATGCAGGATTTCGAATACATTCAACAGTTCCTTTATGCAGACTATCACATTCTGACGCGAAATTCGGAGAACCGAGGCTGATTTAAGTATCTTCTGCAGAAGAGCTTAGATTGTAGCAGATCTTTCCCATTCTTCAGGATCTAATACAAAAACAGATGCACAATTTAGTAACTGTTATGAAGAGCGGCAGTTAATCGTTCCTCTTGACACCTTTTATTTACAGTATCCAATCAGCAGTCGTGAATACATAATGGAATGAGCACGCTCCGGATTTTTCTGGGTCTTACAAAGTAGCTCTTTGTTTCCAAGGTTTTCTTACTCTTAACAAATACTGCGGGTTCAGTCACGTGACTTTTAGTACCCGGCAGTAAAAAGATTTGGGCAATATTCCAATCTTAAAGAACCTAATCATTTCCATCGGCATTATACAATATAAACAGAATACAAAAAAACAGCGAGTGATCGGTTAACGTACAAAATCCGTTATAAACGGATAGCTACCTGAATTTTTCGTAAACCGATCGATGATTTACCTTAGATTTTTACAGGCATTTTATTAAAATTCCAGACCCAAAACGTAAATAAAAATTTATTATTTTTAACAAAGATTGTTTGGATGTAATAAAAATGTATGTATATTCCAGCCTTTTTTAAAAATCTATATTGTATTTTGATTTTCTATGAAAAGGCATCAATTATATCAAGCCTCAATTGCTCACCTCAGTATTAAAGCCAATGGACCAGATATAATTCTCATTGATTAAATCGATCAGGAACTTTTAATAATTGACAAAGCAGTAACTCTCAAATCGAACAGTCAAAGCACTTGCTCAAGAAAATAATCAAGTACTCCGAGTTAGCGACAGCAATAGAAAATTAAACGCTGAAATTAACTTATAATTAATTCAAAAATCAGTAATCCTGGATACCTGCCACTTAATTAGAACATTTTAAAATGAAGATTAATAATCTCTGTGATCGTATGGAACTTGACATAAATCCGCTTCCATAACACCGTCACTTTGTGCCGAGAACAAAGACATATAAATAATGATATGATATAAAATGAGCCTTTTACAAGACACGATCACGACAACCATGTCCTAACCAAGGCAAGGCAAGGCTACCACGCTAACCACTAAGCCAACGAGGTAATACACAATGATCTGTTACACGGATGAATAAAATTTGAGAGAAAATTCTTCAACCTAATGCTTTGCTTGTAGCTCATTTTCCGTTGCCTAAAATACAATCATATTAGCATAAATAAATTATATCTACCGAGTACATCACTTGGTTAAAGATGAGTGATTAAACCTCTGAAAGATAACGAACGAATACTGTGATGATATTTTTAAATGTGTAATTTGGAAATTGACTACAATTCGCATGAATATTCGTACATATGTTAAGAATCTAAGCCGGCTATAACTCACACGGGTAAATCATAAAAACGGAAAATCGGCAAATCTTCTTTTATACGGAATCTCAAGTAAGAGTGTGTTATTTTTCAGGGTGGTTCTCGAGTGGCACGAATTCGCATTCTTGATTAAGGAGCGTTTCAAAATGTAGGGAATTCGTAAACCCTTAGGAATAACGAGAATCGGTATAATCATTCTTACGCTGTAATTACGGAGAGCCATTCTTTTCGTAAAACTCGGATTCCTGCACCTCCGCTCGCTTCTGCAGAAATTCTTCCAGCGATCCGCTCTCTAAACAACGGTCGATTCAGCTCTTCACTTGCTTCGAAGAGTGTTTCCAACGTCATTATGTAAGGAAAGCCATTCATATTTGTTCCGCTCTCTCGTACGGCTTCTCAAAGTATTATTTTACATATCGCGTATACAAATGACGTTTAAGAAGTTCTCGATGTGAATACGCAGAGGGGATTAAGTGGGAGAAACGAGCGCGATGAAAGTTAATGTTGAGAGGAATGGGCTGGGAGATGAAAGCCTGATTAAATCTTTAAGAGAATCAGTATCGGCGGAGAGAAAGCTTCTGGCTAATGGAACTTTCCCGAAATTTGGAGTATTTAAAAAGTGTAGGATTGTGCTCTAAATCGGATCACGGGATTAGGGTATGTGGGATAATCCGTTCACATTTCATAAGCTTTTAGGGAAATCTTCACTCTCGTTCTCTTTCAAGAAGCTATCGCTAAAAATTCATGATACCATAAGCAGATGGAAGGAGATACCCATAATTACGTTTTTATTACTGGGAAGTAAGCAGTGGTGACAATGATATGCTAATAATACGTATATATACCCCTTACTTAGGTGTAACATGGCAACGAGGCTCTGAATAGAGTAGTATTGTTAAAAGTGCCTCGACAGCTTAGGTCATTTCGCACGTAGGCCACCACCGGGAATCGAACCCGGGATCGCTTTCACTGAAGTCGAACGAGTTGCCCACTAGGGTATTTAGATCCCCTCTGAATAGAGAAAAGAGAAAATTGGAAAACGTTCGAGGCCTACATCAGACGTCGGATTTAAAATTTGCTGATGATTATAATATATATGCATTATTCATCATGAAATATCCTTCTATCAATCTTTATGTATCTTTATTTATTTATTATTCCATACCGCCGGAGAAGGTCGAAGGGTAGTAGATGTTAATAACTGTAGTCAACATCACATTTAACCAATAATTTCATGATTAGTTACGAAAGATTTAATTGATTTATATTACACACATATTAATTAATTACAATATTAAGGAAAGGTGTAATAACTTTGCGCGGTAAAGCCGTGCTGCTGAAACCTAAGTAATAATATGTGTGGAAATAAACACACTTGTTATTCCTTTAATTTCAATATCTCACTAAGGCTGCGTTTATTTATTCACTCATTAATTTACGATTATCTTGAAAAAGCAGCGACTTAGCATTTCAGTATTAATTAATACTTTATAATTATTAAAAAGTTATCACTTTAAGTAGGAGCAAGTTCTGGTTACAGGCAGTAATTAAAAAAAATTCACATTATATAAATATTTAAAATGTTTCATTTATTGTAATGCATGCATTATATTGTTATCATGTAATATACTTTGGGCTTTTGATGGGCCTAAACAGCTACCGTAGTGGCCTTCCCCATACATCTTTCTGGCAGGTAAATAAATAAAGTCTGTAGTAATATTTCTCGTAATCTTCTCGTAATTACATCAAATAATACATTCTAATGATATATTTTGATAATACATGTTAACAATATACTCTGCTACTATATGAAAATATTTTCTTATAATTAATTATTCTGTATAACATCATATAAAAAACATGTGACTATTGATTACGAATTTCCATGACATTCCCTCTTTTGCCATACCTTTTCGTAAGCCAAATTGTTATCGACCATTTTGTGAATGTTACCCCAAGAAACATGCCCACCTATTAGGACGGATGTTATGCATTCGCTCATATTTCTGATGTATTCGTTAATTTAACTGAATTTTCGTTATATTCCTATATTTTTCGCGATAATGACCATCTTAATCTTCACGTTTATGTGTTTGAGAT
This sequence comes from Ladona fulva, assembly GCA_000376725.2. NCBI lineage: Eukaryota > Metazoa > Arthropoda > Insecta > Odonata > Libellulidae > Ladona > Ladona fulva. The sequence continues at coordinate 320,041 of KZ308578.1, read as the reverse complement.
ATCAGGAAAACGGCGACATAGGCTGAAAATCGTCTTGAAACCTTCTTGACCCATTTTTGGATGGGTTTACTGCGGAAAAAGCGTTTTGGAAATGGTCTCTTCCATTAATGTCATTCCTTGACAGATTAAAGGCTGCAGCTGGAATAAAGGGATGAAAATCTCCTTGTATCAAGCTATCCAAAATTTTTCTCCACGCTTGATTTGATTCGATAAATCAGGTAGCTATGGAGCAATAGTGTAAATTCTTCGTTTCGGTCTCAGGGATGGAAAATCTTTCTTTTTGACGAGCTGCCAAAATATATTCGACTAATGTGTTAATGCATTGCATTGCAAAAATCAAGGTTTTATTTTGAAACAGAACGGAGAATGCGTGTTAATGAATCAATATTTCTCTCGTGATGGAATACGTAAATAAAGATTTAAGAGTTTTTCATTATTTTTAAGCTGTAATTTCGACATAACGCCTACGAAACTATCAAATAGTTATGTATCCGAGGAATCCCGATTTTTAGGATTGAATCTCTAAATCTGGAAGGTTTCGCATCATTGTCTACATTGAACGGACTTCATTTAGCTGAAATCATCAGTTTTTTCGCCATACTCCTAGACATTTCTGTGTATTCCTAACGAGTTATTTTATTTCAAGAAGAGATTTGCTGTTTATTTTCTTTACAGAATTTGGAAGCATGAAAACCCCGGGGCATCCTTGCAGAAAATGACTTTAAAGATATGATTCACTGAGAGGCATTCTGGCACAATAATATCTTGCAAAATTTCTAACGGCTCTTTCTAGTAATACCCTGTAAAAGTTTTCCATTCTCAATAACTAGATTGATTTTGCTCCTAAACTATTATTCTGGAACGGTTTATTAATTTATATCTGTTATTTCTGGTATATATACTAATTCAGATCGGATTTTCCTTTACATATGTTAAACGGTTAATGTCCATGGGGAAAATACCCTAGAGAAATATTAGGAAGAATAATGATAGTTTTTAAGCTTGAGGGGGAAAAGAAAAATTCAATTTGCGGATAAGGAATACAATAAAGAAATGAGATGAAATCACTCGAAGGAAAATGTAGAATCGTGAAACATCAGTGCATAATTCATTATCCTGTGGTGGTTGTACCAATAGAAAATAAGTAGATAAATTAATTTCGTTACCAATTTAATTTACTTAGGATACAAAATATGTGTGCCAATTAAATCATAGTTCGCAAATTAGTCATCGAACGATAAATTTTCCCTTGATAATTGTTAACAAGTTGGAATTTTCGTTTCAAATTTTCCACTGGACTTTCCTCTTTTTTAAGCTTTTGATATCCTCCTTTCACCGACTTTGATTTTGTATTACATATTGGAATTCCATTAAGCGCCTTCTCTATAACCGATAACTTTATAGCTAATTACCAATATCTAAAAAAATTAAACATGGATTCATCAATTCAATTATTCCAACTTTGCAATTCCAAAATAATACGCACCTCACTTAAATTAATTGCTTACATTATACTCGAAAAGATTATCTGACTAATAAATCAGGCGAATGTTTCTATATTCACAGAATGTATTTATTAAGCTGCTCAAATACACCCCAAATGGAGTGTTCGACCTAATTTCTTCTCGTCAATCCTGCACCGTATCCAGGTTATCCGAAATGTGTAACGCCGCCGTTAACGAGAAAATTTCTCGCAAATCGCGAGGAATCGGGCAGCAAATTAATGGCGGTCTTCCGCCCCATTTTATTTTTCTTCCCCGAATCGGCAGCATTACCCCCACGCGGTGATGAGTAACTCCAAGTTCCCAGACCCACTCATGCATCATACATTTATCAACGGGAGGGGAAAAAAGCGATACACGGCATAATAACCAGAAACTTGGTCTCGTTTACTTGGTAAAATTGTCTTGCACTCGCAGCTTCACGCTCCGTTCCGAAAATTAGGTCACCTCGATGCATTCTTCTTTGTCTGCCTCGATTTTGGCCCTTGCCAAAAAATATGTAACGCAAGGAGCCCTGTCGGACTCGACAGAAAATGCAGATCTTAACGAGATTAAAAATGTTTTCCCTGGGCAAAGGCATTCGAGTTTTTTTTATGCAAGGAATTTCGCCTCGCCATCAAAGTAAATATGCGGTAAATCCAAATTAAACGACTGCTCTGTGGATGCTTGCACGTCACGCCGGAAGTATGTCGGAATGTGTAAGTTTAGAGCACGAGAGGTGATGGTGAAATGTCCTCCTTCGTTAGCGTGGAAGGTAAATGAACGAATATCTTCAATGTGCGAGACAGTCGGAAGGCCATGGTAATGTGATGAATGAATACTTTTCGAATGAGATAAGAGGAGACACAGAAATAGCAACAAGGGACGAATATATAAAGTTATGTCCTAACCTGGAAAATTTCTACTTGCCTGGATTCGAACCCAAGACCTTGGCGTTAGTATGCTAGCATGTGAATTTCCCTGCCCTCTTGTTCGGAAAATTAATGATGATATGATGAATTAATGATGACGAAATTACACAGAAATTTCGGGATAAATAAAATANTAATTTGATATACATTACATTATAAGGAACATGTATACACACACATTCAGGAAATATACAAATGCAAAATATTTACAAACATAGATATACATTTACATGTTTTTTCGTTGATGAATGCATCTACACTGTAATATGTTTACAAAGTAAAAAGTACCTCAGTTTTCTCGAGAAAAGTGTTCCATTAGCATCCTTCAAAGCACCAAGCAGCGCTTTGTACACTTTCAAAGCCATAATCTCTAAGCTCCTTGCAGATAGGCTCAGTCTATGCGATGAAGACCTCAAGAAAAAGCTTCCTTTTGTAAACTTCATGATTACCTTTCTGTTTATCATACTTATCAGTGTTTGAATGAGCATGAACAGTAGAAGCATAGATATAGGCTAAGGGCATTGTTAAATTACCCCACTCCTCAAAGAAAGGCCTACACGATTGTCTTCTTTATAATATACCATATAATGAGCATATATAATTCGATACTTGAGCTTTTTCAAATTTTCTAATCTCCTTCTTCGAAAGCGTCGAGTCTTCGGATTGTAAAGTTTCGGTGGGATCCGCTACCATATTGAAGAAGAATATCGATCACGGGAAACACACATAGACGGGAATAGATTTATATGGAACGATGAAGGTTTGTTCTCACAATTTCTATTTTAAATTCCGTCTATTATCTAGAGAAAAGGACAGCTGTCACGGACAGAAAACATAAAACAGGATTCTAGAGTCTCGATAGAATGGTACGCTTCAAAATGTTTCGAGGATTCATATTCGTAGCTATAAATTTCTATTTTTGAGTACTCTTGGGAATGAAACTGTTTTTGAGGAGCGATTTTTCATACTGGGAAATTATATTTAACATCCTGAATGAATATTATGCTAAAAATTATTCGTCACAGGGAACATATTTTCTCGCTTATGTGAATTGATGGATAATGATGAGTCACACTCCATATTTATCGGCTGCGATGGAACTTGATGATTGAATGATTAAATGCATGGTTTTTCAATCTGAGAAAGATCTTAAATTACTACTAGAATATAAATACTCTATATATTGACTCACTTTCATATTTATGATTACAAATATATTTTATGACTAAAAAGAGGCCGTCTTTATAGGTTTTTCGATTACGTAATTCAAGCCGATTTACAATTTCTTCTAGAAATGGCAATGCGATTTCCTAGGAGAATTATTTGAAAATAGAGCCGCTCAAAGTAATATTGGCTGATAGAGGATTAATTTCTTCCTACCAAAGAAACGCTGCAAAACTCAAGCCATATTCCTCTACGATAATGCACACGAATTTCTGAGATTGATGGCGTGAGTAGTTATAGAGCTACAAAGAAATACACGACGTCAGGATATCTATTCATAATTGCAAATTGCCAGTGAAAGGAACTGAAAAATGGGAGACTCCTATAGGGCCCGCCTTAAGCGCAGCAAAAGGCAACTTGCATCTTAACATACGTGCAATTTAGAATGTGGATATTTATTCTTACCGAAAACGTAAGAAACAGCTTTTATGCCGCTTTGAAATTTTTCTTATAATAAAATGTGGGCGCCAAGCAGATGATAAGTTGCTTGGTACCTTTTTAGTCGTGATACGACGTCAGGTCGTTTAGAGGCATTTTCGTGGGAAATGGAGGAAAAGTTCGTTTTCAATGTTCGTAGATTCATTTACATTTTAAAGATGAATTAAGGGATAAATTAGTGCTTTCTGTGTTTAGCTGCAACCTTCTACTTGTTCATTAAATTGAAACTAATTTATTTAGAGATATCTAGGATCTTGAAGAAACTTATGCAGTCGTATTTTTGTCATGAATTTTGATTCGGGTCCTTCAAGATTTATCGAGGAAACAAACTCTTTTCTTCACTTGGTCTCGCCGTGTATTTCAGTTACCGATGTTCATTTGAAATTCTCCAGAGGAATATTACAAAATATTTTTATATTCACCATTTTACTGAAACAAATAAACAATTCGGGTACCTCCGTCAAATAAGAGACATTTAAATCCAAGACTGATATGATATGACCCTGCTATACACGGTTTGCAGTCTACATTAGGAACCGAAACCAATCTGCCTTCATCTTCATTAAAATGTCCATAAGGATCCTCCTTTCTTTACACAGAAAGAAAATTTTTATGAGCAGTCATCCGAGGAAGCTGATTTGGTCATCATTCCCCTCTTTTTTTAGCTACTGGAACGATTTGGATAGAGAATGAGGTTAAATAGGCAGGATTTGAAAGTAAGGTGATTTTCCTTTGCATTCCTCACTGAAACAATCCAAAAATGAAAAGGTCCACGCAAGAGAAGCGCAATATGTGACAAGTCTATGAATGACAGTTTTATAGAAGACAATGAAAAATCGTATGAAGGAACTAGTCATTATCTCTAGTTCTAACATCCACGAATGAGAATTGGGCCAAATAAGATGTATCTGTACTTTAAATTGAAAGGTAAATTATAGAAATATGCCTGTGTATGCATTTTCGAGTTAAAATTTTTATTAGTACCCAAACAGTTATTTGAGCTCTACCATAAAGAGGTTCTAGGACAAGTTCTATTTTTGTGCTTGAGTTAAATTAAAATCAGTTAGATTTACTGATTAGTATCATTATACTACGTTCCAGTTATTCTGGCCAGTAATGCAGTTGAAAATCAGTCCTATTAAACCGCGGTTCAAGATTTAAATCTTCGAATATAGGCTATGATTTGTAATTTTATTCTTACGATCGAGGAATTTAACATAAAGGCGACCGGAAATGAGGATATTTATGTTGAAAGGGGAATAATGCAAAGGATCTGATTCCTTCCTAAGCCATTGTTACTGACTAGAAAATTGGAACGCGCTATAGAATTTTTTACTGTCACTTGTTTCTTTGATCAAACTCAAATGTTTGTTTTTCTACTCTTGTTCTGCTAAATAAAAATATAAATTTCTTCTCCTGGACTGTATCCTTTGGAACAGGGTACTATTAAAAAAATACTCTGGTAGAATAAAAAAGGAGCAAGTATCAAAAGAAAATATTTTAACAAGCAAATGAAATACAGCTTACTCTCAATTGAAGGATAAAATTTACTATTTATATAAGAATATAATTATGTTTGACGATAATGTAAATATAAAGAAATAATGCAAGAAATACATGTAACCGATTTCATACAGAGTTACAATGATATTTTTATGCAGAAATGAAAGCAGTTTCAATTTAAATCGATACAGATTGTTCGAGTTAATTACAATGTCAGGAATTCCATTCCATATTTTGAAGCCAGAGTTTAGTGGATAGCTTTTAATTAATAGGCATTGTTCGATGATCTTGGAACGTGATACGTTCTCATTCCCACAGCAAATATATTTAAAAAATTCATTTTAATTCCGTCAAAATGGACCTCTTTTGAAAACTGCCTCAATAAAATGTTTTCATTTCATATCATATCATTATTTTCTCACAAAATATGTCTGCTTGATTGTAGATCGAATACAAAAAATGTGTTTCCGAAAGTAAACTTTTTCTTCTTCTCAGGCTTCGAAATTAGATCATTCGATAAAAATAGTTTTCGAATCATGTGTCATTGTCAAGGAAATATTAAAATAAACACACTTTTATGTGTTAAGGTGCTCCGCAAAGTTAATACCAATTCAGCGAACAACCTAAAAAAGAAACGTCGATCCGAATCACTTGCCGTGCACATTTCGCCATATAAATATATCGCCACTTCTTTCGCTTCCCTCCTCTTTCGCTACCCCTCACTCCTTATCATTATCTAACTCTCCCCTCCTCTCTCTTTCTCATACAGCCCCTATATTTCCTCTGACACGCACAGCTTGTAGTAGTCTCTCTTTCTGCCGCTTAAGAGGAGCCACGGGTTCCACCGTCACTCCGGATTGATTAAAGCAGTGTTGCCGTATCTTCGCCGCCTCCCACCACCACACCACTTACCGCGCACCTGGAAATGCATGCTCGTCTATACGCATCCATAATACCCACTGCACAAGACGTATTCAGGCTCATCGGAAAGACGCCGTTGGGTCATTTGCCTTCATTTAAGCACCCATTTTTTTCCGCCTTCCCTCGATATGATCAAAGTTTGGAGATGTTTACTCCAGCTCCCGGGGTTGGTAGTTGTGAATGGTGGGATTAAAAATTCGGGCTCTCGGTGGTAACTCTTATAATTCCGGGCAGTTTTGGAAAAGTGAATAAAGGCTCGGACGCGGGGAAATTGGCTAATTCTTTCGCGGAGCCCTCCAAAGCAGCGATTTCTCGATGTAACGTTTTTTTTCGGGTGAATGAATCTGATTACAGCCGCGCGAAAACGTAAGATGCGGGAGCATAAGTAAGGTTCTTATCCGTGGGCGAGACCTCAACGTTTCCGTGGTGCGATTGAGTGGAAACGTTAGTGTGAAATTTCTCTGTATTCCTGATGAATTAAACCTAAGAAGAAACTCGATTTTTGATCATATAATATTTTAAGCTTACAATAATGGATTTTTAAGCCCAATTTTATTACTTTGTCTGAAAAGCAGTTAATTCTCACTTCTCGGTAAACATTTTTGACTGGGAGCGTTTCTGTGGGTAGCGTTCAGTTTCTAGACTGCAACGCTCAACAAAATAATTTTCTGAGAAACTGGCATCAAAATCGACGTGGAATCTTAGCTATACTTAGGACCCGGGTTCGTATCCAGGTTACAAATAGTTTGTTTTCGTTGACTAGAGTCTCTCATTAGACAAAATTTTCTCTAATAAACACAATAATAATAATTATTATTATTGCAAGATTCCATTCTTTATGGCATCCACCGAAATGTTACAGAGAAACGATATTGTGACGTAACAATGTCATAATAAGAACCGCGCGCGATGATTCAGCATTGTGGCCAAAGAAGCTAATCCCAAAGCTCATGCAGACACTTCGCACACGTTGTAAATATGCATGAAACATTTCGATGCATATGTGAGGGTTTTCGGTAAATTTCACACGAGGTTTAAGTCTACGAGGCAAATTCCCCCTAACTTTCGATGAGGATCTTCGCAGTTTTATTTCATTGTTTTCCCTCCCTTGAATTATTTTCATTTTCGATTGGATCGATAGTTGGGAACGGGGAGAAATTTTTTCAACGAAACGCGCTTTACAGAGCTTGCGCGGTACAGGCGTCGTTATATATCGCAGTTTTCCGTTCATGGCAGCTATTTTTTACGAAAAATAGGCACGAAAGTAGGTTACTCATAATACGGAATGGGTTGACTCAATTTATTGCTTTCCGACGGAGGGTAATTGCTCTGCGACACCGGTCGTGTTCTCACACGCGTCTTTAAGGGTGACTTATGCGACTCTTGGAACCTTTATGGTATTCCTGCATAAAAAATATCTACGGAATGTAAATTACGAATAAACGACTGAGATTAAGTAGAATAAGAATCCTAGGCTACGATCAGTCCATGAATCGACGATCGTTTTCCGGAAATTAACTGTTAAAAATTCGTTTCTCATTATTATCGTTATTTTAATTTTATTCACGCTCTGTTACTCCTCATTGTCGATAAATTTCAGGCAGCCATTACGCCCCGATTTGAAAATTATCGCTCGCCAGGACTTCATGCATAGGTTCATGCGTAGTATATATATTGCATTTCCATCTCATCTATAGTAAAAGGGATTAAAACTGGAGTTTTATAGAAAATTGATCGTCCGAATAATTCAGGATAGCTCCAAATGCGACACGGATACTCGCTTTGATACATCGTATTGATCTGTCACGGGAGACGTAAAACTGAACAGCGTTCTCTTTAATTCAGACACATCCCGCTTCGATAAAAGACGCTATTCTGTACCCAACAATAGCGGGTAAAAGTATCGATATGGAATTTCGAAGAAGCGAATTTAGAATTTCATTCGGTGACGAATTTTTCACCGTCCACGTCGTTCGTAGGTTTTGTTATATTCGGCGTTTTGGGCATTTTCACACTGGTAGAAACCACCATTGGGTTTATAAAAATACCTCACTCCCATTTCTGCGATAAAATCTTATATAATCAATTGATTAAATGACAGAATAACAGATTTATTTAATCATTCAGACTCACATTAATCAGACAGACTACTTAATTATAGACTACGGAGCACTAGGACGGCAACCGGCTTCCATTCAACCGGTTAATTAGTTAAATGTACAAAATAGTGTGATAGTTCGGTAGTATCTTAGAACATGATGGCGGATGGTAGGGGATATTTAAGCAATACTTACCATCACATACTCTCTTAAGATAACTTTGTTCTTTTATGCAATATCTTATTTATTCAATTTTAAAGCTGAATTCCAATTGAAATTGTCTTTACTGTAAGTTACATGTTCTCTGTCGATGAATTTCCTTTAAGTCTTTGTTGAAACCAAGTATGTACTTAGGTGAATTGGAATTTTTCCTATGAGTATGCGTTATATAAGATTTATTGATTTCTAAAGAGAGTAATTTAAGAAGTCCTATAGAGTTGAAACAAATCATTGGTGGGGTCATCAACGATCAAATATACAAACTTATCAGAGATATGGAATGAGCTCGTCAATTTTAGAGAAATTATTTGCTCGTTCATTCCATTCGACTTCAAGTAATATCCACAAGATGGGTATTACATAGTTTTCTCTATTCCTTCAGAATGTCTTTCCGCGAAGTTGTGCCAAATAAGATAGAATTTAATTACGTCTTGTGATGAAATTTCATGAAATACACCCACTAAAAATTCATTATGTGGTTTTCGTGAAGAATTTTGAGATAATTAAATGAATTTTAATGACGTTGGTGTGAGAGATAATCCAGCGCAAAATTTTTGTTATTTTTTCATCTAAATCTACAACCAGATTTAAAACCCTACAAGCCGCCTTTCGGCGTGTGGGAGGAGGAATATTTTCAGACAATCCGATTTTTTCCAATATTTTATCACTTTTAACGAAATTTGCTCAACCTTCGCGTAAAATTGTCGACATATTCCAAATAAATATGGACTCTGTGTCCATGATGAAGCCCATGTCCAACATCTGCCTTGTATTAAAGTAGAATATCTGGAATGGGTAACGCTAAAGCACGTACGAAATGTTTAACTTTAAAAAAAAACAGTAAGTAGAGAAACGCAAGGAAAGGTACGTAGATTTATAGAGTTGGATTGGAGATAAACAGGATGAGATGCAAAGGTATTGAATTGGCTTACCCTAAGTCTAGTTTAGACTGGAGTTGTCCAAGTTGGATCGCCTGGTCTGTCCTGATGGGAAAGAATAATCCCGAGAACGTAACTGGCCGAAAACTCAAATAATTCAAAGTAGCAATGGTGCTCCTTCATTCCAATCGGAATACATTGGCAAACCTGCACATACTTTAAGCGTCTAATTTTAAGCAATACCGCTAAGTTAAAGATAAATTCCAGTTTTATTAACTCCAAAGCTAGAATTTTATAGCAGTGGCTCGCAGATGGAGCATTATTGTTCGTAGATAGCGGGACGAATGGAGATGGTTTGGGATTATTGTAGAAATATTATGGGGTTTCTTTTTTGGAACAGTCCTTTGAGATTCGACTGGTAACTACAGGAAGTTACTTTCGCATGCTTTACTTTATATTTTGCCCCTGCAACTTCATCTGGATGGAATGTTTTTCTATTTATCTCTTGGTGTAGGCAAGAGGAAATCGTAACATGATTTACTTTTATCTCAGACTTGTTCAATACTGTGATAAAATGAAAGCTACTGAGGCATGAGCGATAGCATCACTTTCGGTAACTCCTTGTTAAAGGCTGTGAAAAGTGTTGTTAATGGGCAGATTTTGCTGCGTATACGTCGAAATTTTCTTCTTATAACACTCTGGCTCTGGAAGGAGACCGCAATATTCTCCACTCCTCATTGCGTGGTAAGCCTAATTCACTCCCCAAAGCATTGGTGAGGGCTGAATTTACGGGTATTTACGGACAGAAATGAAGTAGAATGGACTGCACGAGTAGAGAAATACTTTGATATTGACTGGCACATTTTGCGTTCCTGATAGGTTTGCGATTTTTGTCGTCGAGGGAAAGCTACCACTCTCCTGATTTTGCTTAGGAAGCTATTGGTTCCTAATGGTATAGGGGATGAGATCTTTACAGGCAATCGGATAAATATCGAGTCCAGAATACTTGAGTTTTCAACTACTCGAGTAGTCGAGTATACACTTTTGGAATGACCTGGTACCCGGGTACTCTCTTTTGGTAAGGGATAGCGAAAAATGTATCTTTTATATACTTTTGTCTCTGTCTTATTCATGGCTTTGATAATATGAAAGCTACTGAGGTATGAGTTATGTTGAATAGTTAAGGTTTCTCCTTATGCAATGCAACGAAAAGTGTTACTCGTAGTCATCTTGCTTCACTAACGTGGGCTTGTTCTGCTCACAGCATTATAGCTCAGTGAGGAAAGCAATGGCAAACTACCTTACTCCTCATCTTGCCTTGTAAGCCTCACATCCCTCTCCTAGCTCTTCACAGCTGATAGTGGAGGGGATGAGGTCCCACCCGGCCTTCGGGCTGAATACTTTACAGACCCAGGAACTCAAATTTTCCAAGTAATACTTCAAAAATTAATCAACTTCTCTTTGAATTTTCACAATCATACATACCATAAAGGGGATAATATAAGCTAAATCATTTACAATTTATTTTGTAAACACAATTTACTTTCGTCAACCAACTAATATTTTTAAGATGAGGCCATTTAATTTACTTTACGTTGTAAAGTTAAGTCATTAAATTGGAATAAGACGAAAGTAACTTTGCAACAAGTAATGACATCATGCACCAATAAACTATTGTATTAATTAACTTGAAATGGTCTTTAAAATTTTTTTTCATTAACGATTTTTTGGAAACGTATCGTTTTCAGGTTTTAATTCTCATTGCTCCGCTGAAGGATAAACCTCGTTTCAACTAAACCGTAACGAATCAAGTTTAATATTAAATTTTGGATTCATAATCATAATAAAATGCTTATTCTCAAAATCTTGACATTCGCTAGGTTATTGGGAACTCGTCCTTTACAAAGGTTAAGGTAGAATCCAATAACTGGGCCTCAACTTCGTGGAAGTCTTCCATCATGAAGAGAAAGAGAATGGTTGTACTTTTTCTAGAATATATCATGGAAAAAGTACAACCATTCTCTTTCTCATCATGATGTGTTTCCACGAAACATCTTCAGTAACTGTGAATTTTATTCCATCATGAAGATAAATAGAAAAACACTTCTACGCTATACCACAAAAAGTTTTTTATTACACGACCATGGTATCAACCCGTTGGGTCATCATCAGGTCCATCATATGGTCGTGTAATAAAACACTCTGTGGTATAGCGTAGAAGTGTTCTTTCTATTTATCTTCATGACAAAAATGTTAAGATGATGGAACAGTCGCTCCGCGAATAAAAAACAATAGATACCCGGAATATTTCTACTTAATCTACGAGTTACTATTCAGTATTGCTATTATTTTATTCTTACAGCGATTTTAGGCCGAACGGGCTTCCCTACCACCTAACCTCTGGAGATATTACACGATAATTTAACATTAATAAACCAAAAGCAATTGACTTCAATAACCTACTTCTAGAAAGATAAATCAGTACTTAAAAACAAACCGACAATTATAGATTATGATAATTGGATAAATATATAGATACAGCATAATAGGCAGTTCTGTTGACAAATAAATGCAAATCAATAGATAACAGCTAGATACAGATACAAATAAACACTCAAAGGCTTGGGTTGTGGGGAAAAACTACTAAATCGAATGTTTGTTTGAAAAACCGAGATTCTGGAAAAAGCGTTCACTATAGGAATGGCCAAAAAGAAACGCGGAAAGACAAAAGTAATGTAAGGAGACAAAAGAAAGAAGATATCGTAACAGAAAGGTTTGGATATCCTTGGTTGAGAATCGTTAGAAAAAAGGGAGTGGGCAAATCGACTGGGAGGCATTTTTCGGGTAAGAGACGGGGGCGAGGGTTGGAATGAGTAGAGGCAGAATGGGAGAACCGATTTATATTGCTCGAGGGGGTCATAAGCAGAAGTTAAAGCTGAGAAAATAAAGAACAGTGTAGCTAAGTAATCGTTCATAAATAGAGGGATTAAAGAGTAGAATAGTTTGCCTGTAGAGGCCTTCATACCCTACCTAAGAACAAAAAGGAGTTTAGAAAACGATGCATAGTTGTTTATGATATAGAAATGTAAACTCTATAAATTCGTCATTTAAATTTAAATTCCATTTAACATAAATGGTGTAGAATTTAGGAGCGATCGTCTATTATCTATTGTGTATTGTCTTTATTTTTAAATAAGTGTACATTAAGAAAATAAAATCGATGGAATGAGCCGAGACTTTGTTAAGCTCCATAAGATTAATGCTTAAAATAACCATGCTAAAGTTTCACAAAAATTGAAAATGAATTTCTGTGAAAGATAAGCATAGTTATTTTTAATCATTAATAAGTGTATATTATGTGATTAAGATGGCACCAGACTTGTGTCCAACCGCGGCCAAAATTCGTAAATAAATAAATAACCAATGAGAGATGAAGAATAAATTAATGATTATAATAATTTTTATTCCTTTATATTTACCAAATTACAAAGAAAACACATTACTTTTGAAGGAATATAGGTACCCAATTAGTGAAAATCACGAGCTTCGGGGTTACTTCGGGGTTCAACATATTTGTACCATTCGGTGTGATGGTGTATCGGCACATACGTCCCTCGTCGTTTACTCTCCCTCGGAATTACACTACATCTATTACAACAGCTCACCAACTAAATTTAAAATAATAAATTTTAACCCGAGAACGTAACTGGCCGAAAACTCAAATAATTCAAAGTAGCAAAGGTGCTCCTTCATTCCAATCAGAATACATTGGCAAACCTGCACATACTTTAAGCGTCTAATTTTAAGCAATACCGCTAAGTTAAAGATAAATTCCAGTTTTATTAACTCCAAAGCTAGAATTTTATAGCAGTGGCTCGCAGATGGAGCATTATTGTTCGTAGATAGCGGGACGAATGGAGATGGTTTGGGATTATTGTAGAAATATTATGGGGTTTCTTTTTTGGAACAGTCCTTTGAGATTCGACTGGTAACTACAGGAAGTTACTTTCGCATGCTTTACTTTATATTTTGCCCCTGCTACTTCATCTGGATGGAATGTTTTTCTATTTATCTCTTGGTGTAGGCAAGAGGAAATCGTAACATGATTTACTTTTATCTCAGACTTGTTCAATACTGTGATAAAATGAAAGCTACTGAGGCATGAGCGATAGCATCACTTTCGGTAACTCCTTGTTAAAGGCTGTGAAAAGTGTTGTTAATGGGCAGATTTTGCTGCGTATACGTCGAAATTTTCTTCTTATAACACTCTGGCTCTGGAAGGAGACCGCAATATTCTCCACTCCTCATTGCGTGGTAAGCCTAATTCANTAATTATTCAATATAAAACTGTCGCATCGACATTATCGTCGAATTTCTGACAGCACGCTAATCACCTATTGAGGCACACAGTTTGCAGCATCTGTATGCAGTACTGCGACTGCCTGGCTTTATATTTAAATTTCTCTTTCTTTGCTAATTTTTATTACTATTAGCCTCACTCAATGTTTAAGGAAGTTGTCGTTTCGAGGTGACTGAAGAGGACGACGCCCTCCTTAAATTTTCATCTCCTCCGTCCGGAACAGGGGAAGAAGCTGCAGACATTTTCCAAGCAGACGTGGCTGCGAAGTAATTCCCTAATTTCCTCCCTTCTGCCTCCCCGACGTCACCCCTCGCAATTCGCGGAGCTAATTAAATCTGGCGTTTTTTCCGTAACCGAATTCATCGTCGCCCCAAATTCGGCGTCTGGATTGTTTATCCTCCTCCCCTGGGCGGACTCATTCGAAAGGACCCCGACTGTAATCTATTTTTCGCAACTGGAAAAGCACATTCCGTTTACGTTTTCCGCTCCAGATGACGACGGTGATTTCTTAAGCGGATCTCTCAAAAACTGTTCGCATATTCAATCAGCTCCTGATGGAAACGTGTTGTCGTATTCTGAGGGAAAACCAATCCGAAAGCCGCTCTCGAGGCTTAAAACCCTTTAAGGTTCAGCTCGCCTTAGCGAGATTTCGTTTCATCCGTGAGACAAAGGAGGTGCGGTTCCTAATGAATCTTTCGTTAAATAGGTGATAATTTTCGCTATTGTTCGGGGATTACTTCGGCTAGTGGTAAATACCAAACCTGAGTACAACGCGAATGGGGTAGGGAGACCGATGGGTTTTCGAGGAGAAATAAATGTTGGAATAAGAACAGGTGACTCTTCTGCATCCTGACACCAACTTTACGGCAGTAGATGAATAAATAGAAAATAACAGATGGATACGGACAAAAATAAACGCAAAAAGATTTGATGAGAATTGGAATAGTTGTACTTTTCCACAATATATTTATTTATTAAAAACAAACAATAAAAACTCACGACTAGTTTCGGCGAATGATCGCCATCATCAAGTGTCTATGCTAAAACCGTTGAGCATAATATATGCAAAAACGACTGGCGGAAAAATAAGGAATTAGGGAAAGAAGGGATGGGGGAAAACGGGGGCAGAGAAGAAAGAGTAAGTCAGGAGCACAGAATTGGAGGTAGGGGTACACCTTTCGGTGGGTGGTAGGATGCATCGGATCAGTGGGGAGTGGGAAGGAAAAAGGTGCTCGTTAACCACAGTAAAGTTTGTGGAATTTGTATGAGAAAGTATCTCAAATTGTTCTAAGAAGTTCAGCCTTTGATTCTCTTCTGTAAAGTGGAGTATTTCCGCAAAAAGATATGTTTTGCTGGGAAAAACTCCTCAACTATATTAGATGTACTCCCATATCCCGTTAGATATCCCGCAGGTCTCGGTGTCGTAGAGCTTACTTGTAACATTTAGGTTCCGGGTTCGAGTCCTGGTCAGGGCATGGTCATTTGTGTGTGTTAGTATGTTTGTAAAGGGCTGATTGTAAGAATGGTACACCTTGATTAAAATATTCCCGTTTAATAAAGACGAAATTAATGTTATTATTATCATTCTTCGATCTGTCTGTTCAGTATTGAGCCTGAAGTCTATTATCCTCAGTACTTTCATCGTTAGTTACCAAAAGTTTGGAGAAGGGATGAGGTAACAGTCAAGAAGAGGAGTGAGGTAGTTTCACCTTGCTCTCCTAATGACCCAGTATGCTGAAAGTGAAAAATGCGTAGGCTGTGCAGCACAATGACTATGAGTAATACTTTTCAAGGCATTTAGTTATTGATTTAGATGAATTCTGTTATTCAACATCTCTCATATCTCATCAGCATTCCAATCAATACACCCATAAATAATACGAGACAGAAAGAAATTAAGGAAACTTTTTCTCTAGCGATTATCTGAAGACAAATGAAAGTATTACATACATCAAAATATCGTGGAAGGATCCACTTTATCGATAAACGTTCTCAATTCTTAAATATTTCTGTTAAAAATTGACGTATGACAAACTCTTAGTATTATTCTGTGAAGAGAAATTTGGGAACATGATTCTTTCATAAAATTGTATTATAGGCAAAATGGAGTGAATTCTTAAATAAGGAACAATATTTTGCGTTAACTTGAACATAGAAAATTGATAATCTTAACTGGAAGAATATCAATTGAAGACCAATTATTTCATCTGGATAACTTATCAGTAAAAGAAAAGAAAGTAGGAAAAATCAATTCTTTTGTAATAAATACATTTTTCCTATTGTGAGGACCTTGATAATGGAGGCATTGTCTCTGAAATGCACATAGGGATTTTCCGAGGAATCGGTAATCCGGAGCCTCCCGTTTGTCTCTAAACGTGAGTTCCGTTTGCCGATATACGGATTACGGAGTATTTTAAAACTTCTAGTAACTTATCGGTGGAGCAACATTGAGATTTTTTTTAATTTTCGAGAACAAAACTATTTTACCAGCATGAGTATATCATTCATCGCCCAATACAAAAATGAGGTTTGAATTATCAACAAGTTGCTTTTCAATTTTACTTTAATAAGAATTTGTTTCTTGTTACTCTCAACAAAATTTTAGGCAGCGTGTATCCAGTTTCGCAGTTTATAGTTTTCCCTTGAGTAAAATAATTTTCGTGGATCTGTGGGTCAATTTTGTCGTTCAGGTTCTTGGTAATGTTTCCGCTGGATACGAAAGGCATTGGGTCTTTCCAAACGCTTTAATAGTTATGGAGTGAGTCAATTTCATATGTTAATGATTTGTTAACTTTTCAGTTTGTTGGGATAAATAAAAATTACTTGAAATACACAGACAGTTCCCTACTCACGGAAGTGGATCGTTTCTTGAATCACTACCGAACTCGAGTGACATAAGTCGGAGGAGAGCTTTTCTCTTTAGTAAAGTCGCGTAAGTAGATGGTCACTTTTTTCTGAGTCAACGTTTTCTGTATGCTTTTCTGCTATGAGAATTCGCTACGAAAGTCGGGGTTTATGAATGTAGAATGTGTAAGTCAGAAACTGCCTGTATGCATCAACATTCTGTTCGTAGAAATACTTTGTTCTGCATAAAAAGTTACAATCATCCCGAACCACGACCACGTCTTTTGGCTTATAGTTAACTTTGAATTATGACGAAATTGCGAAACTACCTAAGGCGTAATTCGCATCATGAGGGTGCAACATAATTCTTTCCTCATAGAGGAAACAGCAGTTACATTCCTTACATGAGAGGTGATCCTTAGCCTCAGTCTCCACAAACTCACTCTGATAATTTCTCATCGAACGATTCCTCATATTACGATCTTTTTTCGGAGGACTCTTGACAGCGTCAGTACTTTTTCACAGAATTTTCTGAGTGGTAAAATATTAGTAGAGGGAAAACGGCATTCTTTCAGCAAACGTCATCATATTATTATCTTATTCCTATTATATGGAGCTCTTCACATATTCCTCTTTTCGGCTACACCATTCCGATCGAGATAATCCTTCTTAGTCATCCCTGGCTCATCTATTATCTGAAATCTTTCCTTACTCCTTCCTCTCCAACTCTCCGGGTTTGGTCCGATCAATATGCTCTCCTCTCAAATGCTTCAGTTCCCTCTTCTCTTCGCACATGTGCTTACTCCAGGAACTTTATAAAACGAGAGCAAATGGCAGTTACTATGCTTGAGATGCTTTTCAGATCCTTAATTTTCCATCGAAACATCGACTTAGCTTGATGGCATTTTCATCTCGGAGGTTTAAAAATAAAAAGAAAAATTTCCCTTTGAAAGAGCTGCCAAACTGGTTCATTGCATCGGTGCCTATTGCGCGTTGCATAGTTTTCCAGAATTCTTTACGTACCTCTATGTTATTTTGCCTCATTCGCTAAAATATAGGAGTTATTTTATATTACGGAGGGTAAAAAAAATGATTTTTTTCAAATTATTTTCTTTCTCATCCAGCGTTTTCCTTATTATAATAGAATAGAACACGTTATTGTTACAGAACGCAGCACTAAAAGCGCAAAGGAAAAATGTGTTTGCAAGTTGATATCTCGTCTGTTTAAAGATTATAGTTACATACGCACTTTTAAAATTGCAGCTTTTGCATTACAAATGTATACATTCGAAAATATATATAAAATAACACGGAAGAAACACAAAAGTAGCATGGTACATGGAATATAACATAATTCATAAAATAAATTTTGTTCAATAAAATGGTAAGTTTTCCATGGTTGAATATTCCGCAAATTTCAATACGTAGTTATTTCGCAAATTAAATTCGTACATAAGTTAAATCAAGATGTTAATCGGTTAATACATGCCTGACACGATTCTCCGTATTAATACAGGATTAAATATGTAAATTCTGTAATGGAGTAAAATTATTAATGGACTGGGTATGATATGGTGTGTGATATAGTGAATACTCATGTGTGAGAGGGATTTTTATGAAGTATAGTGTACATAGACTGAGAATAATTTTTCACCTGGGAGGTGCAGTGTCAAGTTTGTACGGTAATTTTCAAAGAAGTCAACACTATGAGTTGCGTGCACTTGGCCCAATGTATTTGCAATTCCTGGAAGACTTTCCTGAAGCCTTAACTTGCTGTTCTATCGAAAACATCATCTATACCTCTTCCGACTTACCACATGAGTCGTCGATGAAATAAACGCTATCTGGATCGTGAGGCGATGTGAGTCTTGGATAATCCAAGCCTCATCACCTGTAATGAAAGGTTTCAGGTTTGCTTCACCACTGTCTACTAACAGATACTGCAGTTCCGCAGATACGTCCACTCGCATCATCTTCTGTTCAGCAATATCACGACACACCTGGCACAGACACTTCTCAGGCGCAATCGATTGTATGGAACTCTGAATCCACTGGCATAGGAAGTCTCTGACATGTTTGCTAGGTTGTTCACTGCTATTCATCGATCTTCCTAATCAATGATGGCACCTGTATTGCTCATGGTTTGGTTCACTGCAGTGGCTGGACCGCTCTAAATGGTTGCTTCGATCTTTTGAAACATGTATGGTTGATTTTGCTGATAATCATCCCCATAAACATGTTGTAACATGCTGTTTGATTCCATCCCGGATTTCGGCATACGATGACAAATTTTAACTGTTCATCAGACACTCCATTTTCCGTAGGCGATTAGCAAACTAGCGTGCTTTTGTGGCGTCCTATACACAGAAGCGTGCGCAGGCGCTTACAATTTTGTTCACCAATTACGCGAGAGCTATTTCATCTAGAAAAATTGTTTCGACACCGTGTCTTCTCTGTATGATGCAGAATAAGTAATTCGGAATTTTTATTGATTTGCTCTCGTTATATAAATTTGTACCCTGTTCTATTTCATTCTCTATTCACATTCTATTGATTCTATTCTTCATTTATATTCTATTGATTCAGCCGTTTGCTGTGGATAGACCGATAGTCTCGTGGCAGCTTGAATATTTTTATATTAGTTTTAGCTAATAAATGAGGCAAAAACGGTAACACGAGATACGATTCATTTAATCCCACCATCTTCTTGAGTCGAGAGGAGAACCACTCAAAATTTCTCCTTCAGGGGGATGAGGCAGCATTTTAATAAAATGCGTGTTTGTAAAGAATATATGATGAGAAATCCCTGGAAAATCCCCTCGAAGTGAGCCGTTCTAAGTAATATATAAGGACATGTACCACAAAATTAATCTTTGTGGCACGTCCTTTGGGATTTCCAAAATATTGTTTAGAATATGATAATTTTAATTCCAAAGAAACTAAAACTGACGGTAATTACCTAATAAGCTATTTGTTTCAAGCTTAAAATAATTTGTTGATGATGAGTTCAGTTCTCTCAAAATAAATTAAGCACTTTCGGAAGTAGTTTTATACTAAAGAAAGGAAAAAAGATGGTAGCTTGTTTCTAAGTAGAATAAACTACTAGTACTAGTGATTTATCAGCAAATGTGTACGTATTTGCCAAATTTTTTGTATCTTAGATGCTTCAATTTGAAATGGCGATACTATTTACGCGGATATCTGAATAGATATATATTTTGATAATTATATTGTGTACCGTATATCGTGTAATACCGTTGTATTGTAAGATCTACCGGATGTTTGCAGTAATAGGTAGATGTATTTAACGGGAGGGATGGTAATTTTAATATAACTATAAATATAAATAACTAATGATGCGAATGAAGGTCAGAAAGAGAGGACAAAATACGTATTTCCAGTGGAATTCAAATATGAAAGTAAATTAGAAATAAATAAAAACGCTTTCTGACATTTTTCTCATACAGATGAAATTGAAAGCTAATAGTAAACATTGGATTTCATAAATAAAGCTTCAGTTTCCTCTTGGAAATAATTCAACACTTAAAGTAAACAGTGCAATCACACGATAGATTCTTTCTTTGTAAGAAAGGTATTTTTATTTGGATATTTATTTTAGCTACGTATGGCATATGATGATCTATACCGAAATTTTCTGTATAATCTTGAGGTGGAAATATCAACTTCGATGTCGATCATAGTTGTCAAACAGAAGCATCCTAATAATTATTGTCATCCTTGCATAGATTGTTAGCTTTATAATAATTAAAATCGATAACTTTATAATAATTAATATTGATATCTTCATGATTAATATTGTCGTGTAAACAGTATCTTCAATAAGTAACATATATTGTGTTGATTCTGCGTTTTGTTGGCAGACCATCCATCCTAAAATTTAATTATAAATAATCGGGCGATTATATATCGGGTATTTTTTTTTCTCCTGTGAAGCGACTTCACAGGGAAAAAAAAATACAAATTATAATTTTCATCCTTTACCATTACTTTTGATTCGAAAAATACTTTGATAAAATAAGTCGATTTTTTGTAAAATTTTAGGCTTTTGATGTATCGTCCTCTTAAAGGACGATGTCAATAGTTACGGCCGTGAATTTACATATGCCTACGCACTATTTGAGTCTCTGAACTAAATAACTTACAATTAAGTAAAAGCACTCAATTGAGCTAAAAATAAATCAATAATAAAGAAGCAAATTTTTATCTAGACGATGGTAATTACTTTAATCGATTGATTTAACGTCATTCTCTGATTTTATTTTCTAAATTAGGGATTAGTCAATAGCAAAAATCAACCGATATAAATCAACCAAAACAGAGTAAATGATAGATGGACTACATTAATTATTTTAGTAGTTTGATTTGACGTTCTTATATTATATTGGCTTATTATTATATTACGCCGAGTAGCATAATAATTCTTTCTGCTAATTTAAACCTTAATTAGCTTAAAATAAATGGTATCAAAAGATACTTGGTGGAATTTCACAATTAAAATATTTTAATATATTTAATTACAAAACTTGCACAAATCCATAAAATTAATATCCACATATAGATTAACTTTGTGGAATTGAATACGTTTTATAATTAAATACATTGGAATATTTTAATTAAGGTAATTGTAAAACCTTATTGTAATACCACATCTACGTACAACGTCACAATACTACATCTTTGTAACGATACATTTTTAACAAAATGAATCGTTTTGCGTTATTTTTGACATCGCGGTCAAAATCAACAATAATTTTTGTGTAAAATAGTAATTGGAAACAGTATGGTGATTTTCCATTGCTGTAATGTGCTAGCTTGAGTAGAATTAGCATTTCAATGCTGTTAGCCATGAGGTGGTGGCGATTGACAAAGGAATCGCAAGCAATGTCGGATAGCTGTAATTCCCTACTTCTCGTGCTCCCGAAGAATATCCATTCTCAGCACGCGATCATAGGAGGTGGCACTTTTTTTCCCTTCGGAAAGTAGGTTCTGAGCGATGCAATTCCAACACGTGCCCATTTGGTCCGTTTAAAATGCTGCCGGAAACTGTATAAGTTGAGGGATGCTCGATTGTTGGTCTTCTTCTCTCACTTTGACGTGGAAAACCTTTCTAGATGCTATTACCGAACGGGTTGTTCGAATGTCATCTTTGAAGAGCCTATTGTTACGTATAGAAAAGTTTTCAAGGACGATAAACAAATCCTGACGACCTTCAAAGCGATGGAATGTTGAGTCAGCTCGATTTCCGCTACTGTTCTTTTTTATTTATACAGGTTTTATTTTTGCTAAATCTAATGAAAGTAAGCTCTCTTTTTGAAACGAATTCGCAGTTATTTTATAATCTCCTTTTGTATATTTACTCGTCGCCGCGGTGTTAAATATTACGGATATATTTTCCAAGGGAAATGATGTTGTTTAATCAATGTTCGCCCCAGCTCCTACTCTTGTCGTGTACGAGGTATTTTGTTGATAAAAAACTTTGAAATATTCATAAATATAGTTATGTTACAGAGCTTTGTAAAACAATAATTCTATAATACATAATTTCTTTAAATCAAATAACTGAAACACTTTACGCCTCCTATATATTAATCTACTTCGTTTATACCGAATCATAATTTATTGAGATTCATTTCTGTGATTTACTGATTCCGTTCTCAGTGCGGAAAATCGTGGAATAATATACAATCAAACGATAAAAATATTTGACTCCGTCTATATATTCACCCGCATTTTTATTCATATATAACAAGCTGAAAAGCCTTCTAAAACAGGTTAACGTTTTAGCGAAATCTGTCAGCGAATCTGAATGATACATGACTACGCCTAGTATCTGAAACATATTGGGCATTGGGATAGCCAAGTGGGCAACGAGTTCGAAGTGAAAGCGGTCCCGAAATCGATTCCCGATAGGGCTGTATATGCGAAATGACCTCAGCTGTCGAAGCACTGTTAACAATACTGTTACTACTACCTGAATCATACGTAACGTACGTATGCTACGTACCCGAAGCATTTTCAGCATTAGATTTACTTTGATTGACATGCGAATCCGGAATCAAAGCCTCCGCAATTGACATTGCTGATTATGAGGACAAATTATAAAAAAGCACAATATATTTGATCGAGATATCGAATCGAAAATAATAAATGAAGATTGACCTAAGAATCGCTACCACATTTTTTCAATATTTATCCTCAATTTTGCACGAATTTCACCAACGAGATCTTTTAATCAAAANTTTGTGCTTATTCATTCGTTGGATGTTATTCAAGCGAGGCTAAAGTTCGAAATATTTCCTATATCTTGTTCATGAATGCTGAAATACAATTTTCTAAGAATACATTCGACAGAGAAAACATTTCAACTTTTAAATAATTAGTCAGATATCGTAAGGAAAAATTGAATACTTGGATATTTTACTAAAACATAAATTTGATTAAAAATGCTTCCGCTCTGGTTCGAACCGAGGACCTTCTCCATGTAAAGCAGACGTGATAACCACTATACTACGGAAACGACGTAAGAATGTACATGATGAAAAACATAATCTGCACTTTTAGAGTGAATATAGTTGCTTTAATCCTAGCTAATAAATCTGAATTTTTGTAAGGAAAGTATAACTTAAAAGTTTAAAGCATTTCCGCAGGTTAATTGACGACTACAGTTAATCCCATAGAGATTGAATTTGAGTAAAATAAATCATATATTTATAGAATACAATAGCTAAATATATCAAAAATGTTAACATGATTGCTTAAGTACCTTAAGTTACGTGCGTATATGAATGACAAATATTTCTTGTTAAAATCGGGATGGAGAAGTAACGAATGCAACAAAATGTTACCCCCGGGGGGACTCAAACCCCCAATCCCCGGTTTAGGAGACCGATGCTTTATCCATTAGGCCACAGGGGCTGTTAAGGTAACGAATTGTGACGAAATATGACGAGTAATGACGAAATTCAATTCAAAAGTTTATTAAATTTGCAATTGCAAGCTCAACCACACGCTATTAAAAATGTTTATTACAGTTTTATTTAATTTCCGCCTGCTATTTTGACATCACTTATTCCAATAAAGCCTTATATTATAAAAACTTCTTCGATCGTCCGATTCAGATTCACTGGCGTTTCAAAATATTCCATTTTATCAGGCACCATTTCTGATTGTCTTCCGACCGGCAGCTATAGGTTCAAACCCTTCGTGATCGTTTCTATATAATAATAACCTATCTAATAAGTAATCTAAAGAAGCCCACACTCAGATTATTTTGGCAAATAATTTATTTTATCGAGGTAGAAACACCGCAAGTCAAAGTTCACGGTCAATTTTACAACTTGATGGAATATCAGTATCCTGTATACACCATATTCTGCGTAATGGAAACATTCAACTGCCACATACCGCAGCGCATAACAAAGAACCCCGTGAATATATTGTAATATAGTTTTAGTTTTGAGAAGGATCACTCTTTAGACGCGATGGAAAATGGTTTCTAGAAATATATTCTCAACACCACAAATATTCACCACTGACCACCTTTTTACGCACCTGAAACTTTCCAAATCCATTGGCGACAGTTTTAAGAAATATATTTCCGTATGCGAGTAGACCATTCACGTCACGTTCACGTTTTTGATTCAGAGAAAAACATCCGTGTATAAGGGACGGGCTCTATTTTGAGCTTTGAATAAGGATTTTTCAATGTTAACAAATAAGTACGAGTGGAGAAATGAAAATTTTCTTTGGCCGTCCCCTTTGGTGGAAGCCCGGAAGCAGGTACTTCACTTGCGT
This sequence comes from Ladona fulva, assembly GCA_000376725.2. Lineage (NCBI taxonomy): Eukaryota > Metazoa > Arthropoda > Insecta > Odonata > Libellulidae > Ladona > Ladona fulva. The sequence continues at coordinate 295,327 of KZ308578.1, read as the reverse complement.
CCGTCGGAAGCGGTCTTAAATATTACTAAAGATAAATTACACATACCCTGTTATAAACTGGAAGAATGATAACAAGGCGACATATGAGTAGGGCTACAATTTAACTAACTAGGGCGAGGCTGGGCCCTTTATTTTTGTCAATTTAATGCGTGAAATATATGTATCTTATCTATATGTGTATCTATATACGAGTATGTATCTACGTATATCTAATTAAATTACGGATCTTAGGCTCAGTATCATAATGTGTACATAAAATGGGGCTTAATTAATGTTCACTTTAGGGTCCCGTATTATGATGTTTTGTTGGAGTTAAAGTGAAGATTATAGTTAATCTTCTATACACATGATGAATTAGCATGATGATTAACGATATTCTTCATAAATTCTATCATATTCGTCCGAACTTCGTGGAAGGACATTCTGAAGTTATAAAATAAAGAACACCGTAAACTTCCACACAAAATAATTGAAATAATAGAAATAACTTCCGCAGAAAATCTTACGGATGAATATACGTTTCCAAACCCTTCCCCTCTCCTTACCCCCCCCCCTCAAAGCTCCTACAACGATATATATTGCTGCTACCTCCCTTACTCCCTCACCTGAAGATGGCCTTCGCGCCGAAACCGGTCATAAATAAAATCCATTTGTGTGGAAGTTTACGGTGTTCTTTATTTTATAACTTCAGATACTCTTCATTTTATGTCTAAAAGGTTATTATAATACCTGGCCCTAAAGTTAACATTAGTTCAAGTTCATTTTAAGTATGAATTGTAATATGATTTTTTGTCGAATGTAACTCCGGTACAGATTTTCCTAATAGGAGTCCTTAAAGCTTTCTCATGGATCTGATTACATATTTGAGTCAAGTATAGTAGATGAAAGTGATTAATGGCAATGAAAGCGATTGTCTCCTTAATTTCTGTATCCAAGAGAGAAATATCAAATTCTAATTTCCGAGAATGTCAGCTGCGAATGGATTTTCCTTTTTCTATTTGATATTTTCTCACGTTAGGTAGCTGAAGCAATTTGGATTTGAAATAACCCACTGTTTTGATTGCTCAAATGGTTTTGTATTGAGCCTTTAAGTAGGAAGGTGGATTTAATTTCCAATTTAATTTAATACCCAAGCGTTCATGTTCTATGAGTTAGTGAGAGATCTCAACCATATAGTGATTTCAGTCCCAAACTATTCCCATTTAAAAAAGGATGGTATAAATAAAATAATAATTACTCTTGTCCACAGGTGTATTTACAGAAGTAAAAAACACGACCGGTTTCGGTGCAGATCGGCCATCATCAGGTCAAAATCCTGATGTCCATCAGGTCAAAATACAGGTCAAAATCCTGATGTCCATCAGGTCAAAATACAGGTCGAAATCCTGAT
>KZ308578.1:193076-289542 GCA_000376725.2 Ladona fulva | reverse complement strand
TTGAAAAATTGTATAATAAAAGAGCGTAACATCTGTTACTTTTTACCATTCATAATATTTTTAAACAAAATGAGACCACACATTGTCATGTACATACATGCTTGATTTTGAACTAAAGGTAGTAAACCTTTAAAGGGAGTATTAACGATCACTCCGTTCATTTAATCATTGCCTGAATGAGCAAAATTTTATATATGTACAAGCTTTCTTTCTAAGAAAGTATGGCAGGTACATTCGCTACGTGAAAAGGGCTTCCCCGGACCTGAATCGTGGTTTTAATTTCATAATGTTTTAAACTTGCGCGTCAAATTGAATCGGTAAATCATCTCGTAGGTGTAGGTTTACAAAGAAGGGAAATGTGGACACCTGTGGAATGCCCCCACGCATTTTAGGAACAACGGGTTTGTTTATATTCTGAGCTAATCGGGAAGTTCTCATGTCTGGGTATGAAATCAAACACGTTTGAGGATCGGGATTTAAAATTAAAAATCAATTCATCTTAATGGATTTCTAAATCTAGAACCATGTTGCGCACTTTGATAAGTGAATGGTACTAGTTAAGGGAAGTAAGATGTTAATTCACAATATGTATATCTGTAAAGCTATAAAGTAAAGCTGGGACCTCAAACCCTCCATCGACGGGTATCATAAGCTTTGGAGAGAGAATGAGGCATACTAGGCGAAATGAGGAGTGAGGTAGTTTGCCCATGGTTTTTTCAATGAACCAGAAGGGTACGTGAGGAAAATTCAAATCGAGTGTAGCGTAGTGGAATTCAGTCAGAAGTAACCATGAAGAATTTAATTATTCAGGATTACTCATACCTCAGATACATTCATATCAACTCAACCATGAACAAAAATTAGTCAAAAATTAATGAAAGATTTTTTTTTCTCTACGCTGTACCAAAACTTTAGTGAAAAATTTTTCATTCGTCGATGTAAAGCGTTGTTATTCATTAACATATCTTATTGCTTATCAAAATAATATTGTCAATAATAATAACATTTATAGTAATAAAGGACTCTTTTTCGGGGTGTTTGAGACCACTGTTGGATTGAAAATAATATAGACTACGTAGAATAAAATGTGTAGAAGGAAATCGATTTTTAATTCATACGCTTATCAAAGGTTTATAAATAAAGATCGGTTCTCAGAGACGCGGATTATGCTTTAGGACTAAGTACCACACTTTTGCTAAAAGTTTGGTTTTCCTGTGGCACATGATCTTTGTTCCACAAAAGTGTGAAGATGACCGAGTCATGAATTTGCGCTAATTGACCGAGTTCTGATTTTGTTTACGTCGACCCAGATTAGCATGAGATCAATATTGACTCTTAAGGTATATCAAGGTACCTATATCATTTTAAAGGCAAAGAGTTGTTCTTTCGAACGATGCATAACATGTCCCATTATAATGGCAGATCATCAAAGGGAAACGCGTCAAAGTCCAGGTCTATACTATTTTCAATCCGACTGTAGTTAGTCTCTTCTTGCATCTAACCCCAGTAGATATGATCGCAGAAAGATATTAAATTCATTAATCATCAATACTCAATTTTGGCATAAAGCTTTCTCAGTTATAAACCCAATACAATTTTCACTTTAACACCAATATTGGTTGCAATAACTAGTTGAGCATTAAGATATTNGTTTGAGACCAATTTTGGGTTGAAAATAATATAGACTACGTAGAATAAAATTTGTAGAAGGAGATCGATTTTAATTCAGACGCTTATCAAAGGTTTATAAATAAAGATCGGTTCTCAGAAACGCGGATTGTGCTTTAGGACTAAGTACCACATACATATTTGCTAAAAGTTTAGTTTTCCTGTGACACATGGTCGTTGTTCCACAAAAGTGTGCAGGTGACCGAGTCATGAATTTGCGCGAATTGACCGTGTCCTGATTTGGTTTACGTCGACTCAGATTAGCATGAGATCAATATAGACTCTTAAGGTATATCAAGGTACCTATATCATTTTAAAGGCAAAGAGTTGTTCTTTCTAACGATGCGTAACATGTCCCATTATAATGGCAGATCATCAATGGGTAACGCATCAAAGTCCAGGTCTATACTATTTTCAGTCCGACAGTAGTTAGTCTTCTTGCATCTAACCCCAGTAGGTATGGTCGCAGAAAAAAATTAAATTCATTAATCATCAATACTCAATTTTGGTATAAAGCTTTCTCAGTTATAAACCCAATACAGTTTTCACTTAAACACCAATATTGGTTGCAATAACTAGTTGAGCAATAAGACATTGGTGGGAATTTTCCTTCTTTCTCTCATTAATGTATTTCAGCCTAAATTCTTCTCTCTTTTTTCCGACGTTACCTAGTTTTCTATTTATGGAGGCGAATATTATGAACATTAATAGACAAAAGAAAATATATCCCTAATAATAAGGCCCACCGTTCTTTTATTACGGAATGAGCTATACTAATACATTATAACTCGTCAATATTTAATATAATATCGGGAAACTACGCTGGCTGGTAAATCTACGGTTACGGCTATTTGGGATTGAGGAAATTGTGTTATCTGGGTAATAGTACTAATATAATATTAATAATACACAAAATAGTCGCTTTCTAGGAATATTCTTACTTGTCCCAATAATTACATGGTGCAATATGACCTAAGCTGTTGACGCTCCATAAACAATAAACAACAACAACAATTACAGATGTATGGTTCTTATCGAGCGCCTTTTCCTTTTCGTGCGCTACTGACATCTAATGGACTCTTTGTAAACTACAAGCCGCTTGAGCTGGCGTCCTTTTTTTGATTACTTCAAAACACAGGATGGTAGAGAAATGATAATAACTTTCCGCCAGGAATCTTGTTATTGGATTTCAATGCATTTCTAAATGAGGTGAAGATATATTTTATTGAATTCGTAAATACGAAAACGCTCTGAGACTAACAGTTTTAGGAGTATATTATGCTATGAATGAAGTTGTAGGAGGGCATCCTCTTTCAGGTATTCGAAAATATGGAGCTTATTTAGCATTATGAGACTTTCTTGCTTAAAATCTCTGAGATTACTTTCACGATTTTATCCTACAAAACCATAGGATTTTTTTCGAATTAATATCACAATATTAAAACATTTCTTTATTATAACATTATTTTAATATTCCCCCTATGAAAGTATGAGTCATCCGAGGGTCTCCTAATAGCCAAGTGGGCAAGGCTTTAAATTCCGGTGGAAGGGTTCGAATCCCGATGGAGGCTTTCTTGCGAAATGACTAGGTGACAAAGTACTTTTAGCTATTACTGCGACTATGACCAAAATCGTCCAAATATAATTTTTTTTCAAATATACCGAAAATCATATTAGATTTAACTGATGACATTCGCAAGTTTTTTGTGTATTTGAATCTATGCATCCGTAATTATAGTGGCAGCTATTTAGTGGTATTATTTATATTCCTGATGGTATCATCATGGCGTGCAGCTTGCAAGCTGAGGGACTTAAAAGGTTACTTTCATGAACCTTTAGATCCTTCCGAAAAGGAAAAAATATACCAGAAGCTACTTTTAGAAAAGCAGGTTGAAAAACTTTAGACATGAAATAATGAAATTTTAGGATATTCAATTGAACGCAAACAAAACATATTGACCTTTTTCAGTATTTTAGTATATAAAAGAATGTTTCGATGAACGTGTTGGTTGGTAACTATTTCCAACGTGTAGCTTAAGGTGAAAAAATTCTTTAGAGAGATTCCTTTATTTCTCTCGAAGTTTTGGTTTTTCTCTGCCATCAACTGGGATCGATATTTTTTTCCTCTTTTCATCCATTGCCATTGGATAGCGATTATTTGGTCTTTTTCAAATTATTTAGGCGTTGGATTTTCGCTGACTGTCGCTACTAATCTAGAAGCGATAACTTGGGTATTCGTTCATTAGTATCTTCATTCAGAAGTGTACATATGGGTCGTCACAAGTGGGGACGAACATTTTTTGAGGATCAATATCATAACACGGAGGGTTTTCTTCGGGAACTAAGAATCTATGGGAACTAAGAATCTACGTATTTTACTTAATTATCAGGAAATAGGAGGAATATCGATTTCTACGAGTTTATCCGAATAGATATTTTATTAATTAATAGGAATAATGCAGGAAAATACCTCTTTATTGTTGGTTTTGAGGGGAGGGGCAGGAAACTAAAGATCATCAATTCATTGTCTTTGAATACTTAAGTTCCTGTCATCACCGTTTCTGGAAGAATGGAACATTTAAAATATGGTTCATGAAACAGGAACGAGGAAAAGCGATTTTCATTTACTTTCGTCCCAGTATTTATATTTTCTATGACAGTATGAAAGCTACTGAGTTATGAATGATACTGATTAATGATATTCATTTTGATAACTTCGTACCTAATGATCAAAAAACATTGTTCATAAAATCTATTTTCTTTACTTCTGTTATCTGTACATCCTCATACTTTATCTTGTTATAGTATGATGACATATTGTGGAAATCAAGAGTAAACCATCTCACTCCTCATCTTGCCTAACGTACCTCATTCCCTCTCCAAATCCTTCGGTGGCTAATGGAGGGATTAAGGACCCAACTGTTCTATGACTTTACTGACAATAAAATCCTTAGAGTTAAGGTCGCCTTCACATCATTTAACATCCAACCCAGAATTTACCTATCTTTTCTATTACTGTTTATTGCTTACAATACTGCAAAATTGGTTCTTCCGCCCATGTGCAAGCAGCTCACTGGTTTACTATTTGAGCATACCCTTAGAGCGTCCGGATGACCTCTAGCAACTGCCACTCGATTGCTGCAGCACTAAATTTCGCATGCTCGCAGCATAAATTCGGCTACCCTCAAGTAATCTGCGCCTAATTCATTCCCATCTTTTTATTCCTCCGTTTTTTCCCTTCGCCAGGAAGATTATTTTCCATCATTTATCACGCCATGAATTACATATGCCGTTCTACCGGTCGAGTCATCTCATTTTCTTCTTGTCGATTCATCTTCTTTTGATCTCACGAAGAACCGTTTTCGGAGGCAGTTTCGCTGAAAAATTCTCCCAAGGATTTCCGTTTCGCCCGGGCTTTTCGCTATGGAAGGATAGCGAAAATTAACTCAGCCAGAGTATGCTTTCCATAGACCGTGCATAGTTTCTTTCACAATTCCTCGTACTCTCACTCGCCTCGATTTTGATAGACTTTGCTCCATGATTTTTCGGTACCAAAGCAACTCCATTACCAGGTTTCGCTCCAGGCGTGTAACTGTGCGCAGATCTTTCTTCCTCGAGGTATGAGGAAATTTCCAATTTCCGTGCTCCGTGTACATCGTTTCCATTAAAAAAAATAAATGTAACTGGTCTTCATCTACGATCTTTGCGGCCCGCGCCGCTCGTACATCCACATCCGGGATTTTTATTGCGTAATATTATTGCTTGAAATATTATCATGCGGATTCTAAAACTGTTGATGTTCGTTTCTGAACTTTTTCGCCAATCGTTGAGTTATTCTGCGAGGCATAACTAAGGGAATTTAATTTAAAATTTATTTTACTATCGCCGAGTAAATATTCGAAAGCGTATTTCGTATAAATCTAAAGTTGGACAGGAATACCTACTGCAATTAGCGTTGATATTCGTTAGATTGATTTATGGTAAAAATCCTACGGAAAAATCAGCAAAAGTGGAAGACATTTCGTTGAATATTTATAAACTGTCTCCAGTATTATTTATTAACAAATTTCTCTCGTTCTTTTCGTAATTAAAATCGCGTATAAACGAGTGAGCATTGCTGTCTTATTAATAAGAGCCAATTTTGCTATTTTCAACAACAACAATAATAATAATGATAATAATTTATGCAGCAGGTACAGGTTAAAAATGAACCCAATTACATATGATGGAATAAAAAAGGTATAAGATTCCGATTAAAATAGCTGCTAATTAATTATAGGATTAAATAATTGGTCGTACATTTTTCAAATTTTCTTAATTTATAAAATAAAGATTATGATAACGAAAAGTTATCAGCTACAAAACCTTAAACTCGAATGAACTATTGGAAAGTAACTCTTATTCGTCATTATATAGTGATTCGCATAAAAAAATCAATAAATCCCATGATAAGAAACGTTTACTAGACCACAAGACAAGAAAATAAATCACTCAACCATGGTTTCATAGCAAAGCTTCATCTTCAGTACGCGTGATTTATTTTATTGTCTTGTGGTCTAGTAAACGTTTCTTATCATGGAGTTTTTTTGGTGTTAATAACTATTACAAAGTTACGGCTGATTCTGTATCGTTTAAAAAATCGGTAGTAAATATAAATGTTTCGTAGCTGTGCGTTTGACAATCACTTAACCAAAAGAAGAGCTTTTATAATTTAAATTGAGATCGCAACGAATAACCACGGTGAAATTATAAAATTAAAATCATTGTCCATTTCTGTGTGCTTTCTATTACCTTTTTATTTACAGTAAATATTCAAGAATAATAGTCATAGAAAAACACAGATGTATAAAGATATAAAATAACATTTTAGAGAAAGAAATTAGATGAAATAAGCTTATTGATGACATGAACAGATGTATAAACGGTAGTGGGGGTTACGTGCTTTAAAAAGAGATAATGTGAAATGCCGTTGGAATACTGTTTTTTTTTCATAAATTTATAAAATAAATAGTAAATCGAATGCATTTCAGAGCCTTTTGAAACGATATAACCTGTTTCGCTGTTTGTGACGCGTTTTTGTTATCCGTACATTCAAAATAATAACCACGTCACTATTTCCGGCGTGACGTTAATAACAGATTTTCCTGCAAGTATCTCCGCGATGCGGAGTTTTGGGTCGACTTTTTATATAGACCAGGTCTATCCATCATTTAAATCCAGGTATATTTTCCTCTTACATCGAATTCCTTCCACCAAATTTACTATCTTATTTTAAATAAGGACTCTAAGGGGGCATTTTTTGCGAAGACTTCAACGCTCGTAGCAGCAAGATTTTTGTAAATGGGTTCAGCGTTTTGTATGGAAGTGGAGATCCTGACACCATATGTTGATGAATGGAATATTTTTTAGTGTTCGTGTGAAAGATAGAGAAAAATGTGTCTTTCATTTGCTTTTGTCACATTTACTCTTGGATGTGACCTGAAAGCTACTAAGGTATGAGTGACGCTGGATAATGGCATTCCTTCTAGTCACTCTTAATTGAACGCGACGAAAAGGTTATTCGTAGGATCATCATATTGCACTTTGTTGGGCTTTTCCAGCACCCTCACGTAGTGAGTAAAGCAAAGACAAAACTATCTCATTCCTGATCAAGCCTAGTAGGATTCTCTTATATGAATACATATTGTTATACTAGTATATTCTCTTACTTTGTTCAGCCTGCAGAAATATTACCATCTAATTTTACCATTTATTTTACTCCTATTACTTATGAGATAGAAGTAATGATTTTAGGGTACCACTTAAAACCTGCCAATAAAGCTGTCAAGTTTTAATATAATTTAGCGACTGCGTTGCCTTATAATGATTTAAAGCATTCAAATCCCGTTCAATGAGGACATAGAAGGTATTGACTAATTTTCAACCTGACAATACCATCGGCGAAAAACTACTATCGGATTTTTAATTATGTGCCCCTGAACTTTGTTAATTTATTGCGAGCTTAGTGCTTAACGCATATGGAAAATTTTTTCTCCAAACTAAAGGAAATTCTATATTCTTTTTGCGGTATTTTTGTTGCTGACGTAGACGAAGAACTAAATTTGCCGTGAAGAAATATTTAGTAGGAGGCTTCATTCCCTCTCCAAAGTTATCGGAGGCTAATTGTGGATAGGTTGAGGTAGCCAGTCGCAGAAGCCGATGACTTTACAGAATGGAAGTGTCGATGGGGATGGTTATTAGTCTGCATAATTGCGATGGCTAACCATGATTGGAAATCGCGTCAGCTTGTGAAAAGATTTGTTCTCCCAGAAAATAAGTAATGGTGATATTTTGTCCTGATTTTATCGCCTATTGACATTTTAAAAAGAGAATTCTCAATCGCATCTCAGTTATCGTTCGTTAAAAAATGTCTGCAAATGAAGAAAAGTATTGATGGCTATTAGCAGAGCCGCGCCGTCCTATGGGTACAAGGGGTGCATCGCACCCGTGCGGTGGCATCCGAAGAGCGGCAATAGAAGCGTGGTCAACCATTAATATTATTACAACAACATTTTCTGGTACCAAGAATAAATCCTCTTCAGGTTTTGGAATATTTACTAGAGATTTAATTGGAGTCTTTTCATATTTGCAACAACATTGCGTATTGATACCTCCGGAGACTATTGCTACTAAGATAATTATAATCGAAAGTAATGTGAATTATTAACACATAATGATTACTCACTACGTTGGTATACGGAATATGCATAACCAATTTACCTAACCTTTAAATTACCTAATAACCACCAGGATTGTTATATGACCAATGTAACTTTGGGAACGAACTCAAAACACTGGTTATTCGGTCTTTCAAAATAATTTTTACCTGCAAATCAGGGTATGTATGGATTTGATATTTAATTTTAAGGGGCGGCAAATTATGATCGTATCCGGGCGGCAGGTAGCCTAGGTGCGGCTCTGGCTATTGGATCACATCTGTTAGAACTAGCTTGTCAATTGGTGAATACTGGAATAGTGCACGTTGTGTTCTATTGAAATGCCTATAGTGAATTCTTTTTCCTAGTTTTGACTCACAGGATTTAATATATAGTTCGTAAACTTGAGATACGAATCCATAAATACTGTTTTACGCGTTCGAATCTGATGCACTGACATTTATATCTGATATGAGGAAAGATTGCAAAGCACAGGATGTAGAAAAAGTCGGAGGCGGCTTGGTACGGAGGACATAACGGTAGGGCAATGTGCAACCGCTCCGGGCGGTCAGATTTTAAGGGCGGTCCCTTGAGCCGCCGACATTCCTCGAGTATAAAAAAATATGGCCAGCGAATCAAATTAGGGGTTGAAACTCACCGGATGGAAGATTGGAAAATTTTATAAATTGCTGAAGAGAAATTTTAATAGAATCCGTTTGATATTTTTGAATATGAATTTTATAATTTTGAGTATTGGATTTTATTAGTTATTATTTGGATAGTAATCCAGCATTCCCTTATTTCTCTCTGTGATTCCATGATGTATAACTGTTACTCGTTTTACATTTGTGATCAGCTTGGGTTCTTAAATTGAGCCTGCCATCGGCCTCAGGACAAAATCTGGTTTTTACAGGAAAACATTAATCGTAACATTCCCAAGGAGAAACGGAGATAAAAAAAGTACGAAGGGACCTAGGTGTATGACTTTACGGGCAAAGTCACCTTAACCCTTTTACTTGTGCCATTTGTAACATTCTTCTTTCTTTTCCATTTCAAACCTGGTGATTCTGATTAATTTTATTGTCTTGTGTATAAAGCCTTCGTAGAAGTGTATACAATATGATATTTTATGTCCCATTAGATTGTTTCATTAAAATGAAGAATGAGAAGGCTTAAGTACCCATCTACACTTGGAGCTGATTCAAACTGGTTTAAAATCATGGAAAAAATTAAGGCTACCAGTATTTCATTTTCTGAACATTTTTACATTTCAGAAGATGTTATGTTATCCGCTCTAAATCTGAGTGGAATAAACGAAAATGTTTATGAAAAAGGAGCTTATTATCAATCTTGCATCATTCCTAAAATTATTAGCTCTTCGATATGATTGTATCATGACTATCGGGAAATCTCAGGACTGGCAAGACTGAGGTTTAGAAGCATTCATACAAATTTTTATATCTTTAAAGTTGTATGGTCTGAGGACGGTTTTGACATTAATGCTCCGCTGTTAACTACCAAAACCTTAGGAGAGGGAATGAGGCTTGCTTACTGAGTAAGATTAGGACTGAAGTAATTGGCTTTTGCTTTACTTTGTTTTTACTCACTTTGTTTACTCTACACTAAGTAGTGGAGGTTTTGAATCTCAAACCTCCACTGTTAACAACCTAAAAGGTTCGGAGAGGGAATGAGGCTTCCTCAGTAAGGATTAGGGGAAGGTGAATAACTTAGCCGTGCGGCTTAAACCCAAGGGAATAACATGTGAGAAAAATAGCGACATGACTGGGATTCGAACCCAGGTCTTCCACTTTCCGGGCAGGTATTCTAACCACTGAACTACCATGCCGCGTGTTATACAATGTTCTTACTTTACTGAGTGAAGTAGTTGGCCTTTACTTTCCTCAGTGAGGAACTGCCAATTGCAAAGAGCAGGAAAAGTTCGTATAAGCACTATGACTCTACGAATGACACTTCCAGAAGCAAATGAACTTATTCTATCAATCTAGATATGTCAGTAGGAACAAGTTCTTTCAGCGTCTGACTGTAAAAATCAAAGATATCCCGTCAGCCTTTTTGCAGTATTGTTTCCAGCATTAGCTTCTAAGTTTGATGTATCGAGTTTCCCGCTTGTAAACCCTGAGAGAAATTCTCCTTATAAAGAAAACTTCTGCACATCCGCTTGGAACCACACAATAAGAAGCTTCGCAAACCTTAGAACAGTTGCGCTTTCACGAAAACAAAGAGCAGCAGCGCATGTTGGACTCCGTTATAATAAGACAGACCGCAAGCCAAATCATCCCACACATGCGAAAGACAAAAATATAAAACTCCAAAGACCTCGACTCCGGGCGGAAAGATACAATGAGATGAGAGGAAAGATGAGTTACGCACCCAAGCAGCCTCTATCCGCGCGATGACGCAGAAATGAAAATAATAAGAGGCTCGAAAAGCGCGGAATCCTTCAAGATTCCATCACGAACATAGAGCCATAGAGCCGAGAGTTGTTTTATGCAAAAACAAAGGGGTAGAGCGTGTTGTAGGGAAGGGTAAATATTAAAAGCAAGGGAGGACGTTCGGATGTGTGCGAGCTCTTGGTAGGGGAGATGTAGAGAGGGTGTGAGATGAACTAGGTGGCGGTAGTGAAGTGGATACGGGTTGGCCAAATTCGTCGATGTTGCCAGTTCTCCTTACACGTGCGACTGCCTCTGCAGCCGAGATGGAAATAAAGAGTATTGTGGAATGGAGGGGAAGGGAGAGGAAGAGGAAGGTGTTGGATGATGTAATTAGGATCGGGATGGGATTTTCCTTCTGCCGGGTTCTGTTTTGGAAGTTGTGGATTCGACGGTATATCACCGAAGGGAAGGGGAAGATGTGCGAGGGCCCGGTTTTGCCCTCCGAGGGCCGTGTTTTATTTTTCTCGTTCCCTCGCCGGAGCGACAGGTTTCTGTGTGACTGATGGATTCACTCAGCGCTCGAATTCACGTTCGAGGATTTTTGTTTCGCTGTAGATCATCATTTTCATCGTGCATCTTAGCTCGTGAACGGGATTAGGAAAAATGTGTGGTTCATTTTTTTGAGTCACGACTAATAATATGGAAGCCGCTGAGGTATGAGTTATTCTGAATAAAGGCATCCATTTTGGTCCTTGTTGATTGCTATGGAAAGGTTTTGTTCATAAGGTCGTAGGGCAGTGCCAGCTTAGACGTTTTTCATTCATATCTATCATATTCATATCTATCTATATTCATGTCTATTTATATTCATATCTTTCCTGGTATAACGATATGACATATAACTTATTATGTAGTGTAATAAATTATTTCATTTATGTCTGAACTACCTGTTGATTTTCAGCGAGAAAATAATAATTGAAGAATAACATTTGCATACTATCTGTTTACAGTTACTATGGTAACCAGTTGTCATGATTTTCATAATCGTTTTCGACTAATTGTTAATCGTTTTAACTAATTTTACCGGAATTTCAAGAAAACAATTAACAGTTATATATCAACTACGTTTATTTATCATACACTCAGATAAAAGCGTTGTCATGAATTAAAGTAAAATTTACTTACAATATTACATTAATTACATATAAAGGTGGCTTAATCTATCCTCTGAGCTTCCTAGATAAATAAATAGATAAATTACCATGCCGTCCGCAGATATCCTAACTTTACTATTAATGTTATTGCTAAGGTCGTTGATGTACACTAAAAGTAGTAACGGTCCGATTACACTTCCTTGTGGCACGCCCGAGGTCACTTTAACCGAGTTGGAATTTACACCATCTAGTACTACTCGTTGTTCTCTGTCAGAGAGAATATACGCATACGTCAAACACATTGTTTCTCTTGATTCTGTAGATTCTATAGATTTGAAACCACCACCATAAACCATATTGTCTAACCATAATACGCAACTCCTTTTACGATTACCCTGTCAAAGTGGAACCCAACCCTGGAAAAAAACAAGGAAATCTTTCTCATAAGGAGTAGTTGGCAGAACAATGTTGAGAACCATGATGAGACCTATTTCATACAGAGGTAGACATAGTGAAAGTAAAAAGTGTAATGTTTATTTTGCCATAGGCCCGGGTTCAAGAGAAAATTGACATGAAAGAAATTCATATCGCTTATCGCATGAAAAAATTTTTGGCAGTTCCAATTACGAATTTAGGGTTAGTTGGTTGAATATCATTTACGAGAGCGTATTTACGGCTTCTTACCCAGTTAAAAATATAAAGAACGGAAAGATAATCGGTCACGTCAATTGCTATTATTACAATGCTATTTTCTACGAAAAGAGAAAAGTAAAAAAGAAGAAGAAACATGTTTCATAGAGAATCTAGATTCGACTATCGGTCCACTTCCGACCTCGCTGCCACTTTGCCAGCAATGGCAATGTGTAATTACGCGAAAATGACGGATATTACGAGATATGAATTTCTTTCTTGTAAATTTTCTCTCGAACTCCGGTTTATTGGGAAAACCCATCACATTTGTTTACTTCCACTCTGTCTACTTCTATATAAAATAGGTCTCAACATCGTTCTGCCAACTGCTCCTTGTCAGGAAAAAAGTGACATGAGTGGAAAGAATGACAATATAGAGAATTATAATGTATGGGTCGTTAAAATCTTCTTTATCTAGTTGAGTTACCCTCTGGTGGGGCTTTTTTATTGTGAAAAGGAGCCTTGTTTATTTTTAGGAAAATTTCGTGTATCATAAAGGCTCATGCTTTTCTAACATGACGGACTTTCTCTTCCTATACAATCAAGTAGGTGTTTTATGCGCCGGGCTTACGGTATTATCAAAGTAAAATTTCAGAAAATGCTTTTTCACTTTGATTTAACACTTTTGTGTAAGTTCTATTAGTGCAAGATCTATTAGTTCAACCCCCATGGTGGCGGAGTGTTTAGCGTTGTAAACCCAAGGTTCCGGGTTCCAGTCCCGGCTAATCAAATTCTCTTGATTAGGAAATGGTTGTGTGTGTTTGTCAATAATAATAATTTTTTAAATGGATGCTATTGGGATTCTATCTGCTTCTATCAAAGAAGTTATTGTTCAGGAATAATAAGTGTGAAAAATAGCGATATGACTGGGACTCGAACCCAGGTCTCCCACTTTCCGGGCAGGTATTCTAACCACTGAACCACCATGCCGCGTCTCTTCCACACTGTTTAGGGAATGCTTTGTGAGCAAGGCGGGCAGCCTCCAACTTAGTGGCACGAACTGCCGCCCGAGGTCCCTAAACAGTGTGGAAGAGACGCGGCATGGTGGTTCAGTGGTTAGAATACCTGCCCGGAAAGTGGGAGACCTGGGTTCGAGTCCCAGTCATGTGGCTATTTTTCACACTTGTCATTCCTGTGGGATTAGTTGCATGACTTCATCGTGCAAAGAAATTCACCTTTCCTTAAATCCAAGTGATTGTTATTTATTACGCAATTAACGGACCGGCAATGCAGGAATCTGATTCCTTTTTCTCATAGGCAGCAGCAGTAATAACACTGCATCTCTTTGATGTGAAACATCTGTTTGGATACATCTATTCATTTGCTTTCGTGGAATTTCAATTTGACGAATCACACAATGAACTGCCAATCATGCATGAGCAATTCCTAGAGTAAACATTGAAATTACATGGCCCACTGTGTTTAAGAATCACGTACATCTTGTTCGCCCTAGTGATTAAACACTTATTCCATTGTAGATATCGATCAATAAAAATGGACATGTATTTAGGATTACCAACTTAAGTATTTTGATTCGGAGATTCCGAAGAAGCGATGTTCCGGTGTGAGAAATTCACGTGTGTGAAATTGTGCGAAACAACATACTGCAAAATTTCAGTAACGTAGATCTTCCAGCCGAAATTCCCAATCTCCCAGAAAATTTCGACTGATTGGAATAAATTGAAATTTCGCTAAACTGAATCGAATAAATTGAAATTTGTAAAGAATTTCAGTCAATTGAAAGTTTTTATAAATGCATCATACTGTTAATTTTCAAGGAACGGTTTCGCTACCGAGGTAGCATCATAAGGGATAAGATAAACATTTTTATATCCCCAAAAGTCTATCCAGGTTATGGATCTTCAAAAACGATGTTCATTTTAGTTCAGATATTTATTTCTGAAGTTATATGGGATTGAGTATGAGTTGTGTGCAACGCCACACTTAGGCAGGTGCCTTTTAGGGGCTTGTGTTTTAGATCATGGGAGACCGGGAAGGAATGCCTTACATTTATCCTGGGCTGCAGGAACTGCTTTTACCCGGCAAAAACCTTCAGCAAGCCCAGGGAAGGTGTGAGTTAGTATGTGAGGGTTGATTTACAGATACACGTAGTTACAGTAGTTTGCGTTATACAATTTCCAAGCATTTTACAACATTAATATTGATTATACACAAGTTGTTTGCATCACCAATTGTTGTACTAACGCAGGTGCAGAGTGAGCTTTCTTTTGGTTTTAACAAGAGAAGGTTATTATTACTTGCATTGCTGTATTGTTTCTAAAGTGCTTCGACAGCTGAGATAATTTCGCATGTAAGCTCCCACCGGGAATCGAACCCGGACTCGCTTTCACTGATGTCGAATGCGTTGGCCATTTAGCTATCCGGGAGCCCATATATTATTATAACTTATAGCGCCCTGTTTTTACATAGGTGTTAAAAGTAATCACTTATGATATTATGTACCCTTTACAGAGTGTTGGGTAATAATTGCAAAGCTCTGCAAATAATAATAAAATTTAAATTATAGTACAAGGCGTCCGAATGTTTTGAACTGCCCCGACGTCGTCATTCGTTCCTCTTCCACAATATGACCGAGAAATGTTATAGCTTAGTCAGGAGTAGGTAAACAGACGAGCTAAATATCACATCTTTAATACCTCAAGCACCGTGATCCTAGTTGTATTCGGGTAAGTTATCAGGGGATATTTTTCTGTCCTGTCAGCTTTCGACGTAGAACGCTGAGGCATTGAACCGCACATCTGATTCGAGAGGCTTGCATCGGACAAATTTTAAACAACACGCGCAAAATTTCCGGAAGAGTACGATTTCCTTTTCCGCAACAGCATTTTATCCATCTTCCGTCGGCGCCATCTTCATTCTCTCGGAGAAAGGATGAGATTTGAGGATAAGGAATTTACGACGGGGACCGAAACTTCAAATTACTCTCCGGAGAGCGATGTGTGATTCCGCCGCGGCGAAACACTAAACGACGTCGAGCGATAATTTCAAAGGATTTCAGAGGTTTTGAGAGATGTTGCACTCGTCCTTGAGGGGCGATTTCCCTTCCAGACAGGGCTCTTTGAAGGGAATGAGATCTTCCCATCAGCTTTAAAAGTGACCAGATTTTTGGAGATCAAATCCAAAGCGAAATTCCGAGGACGAAATTTCAGGAAGCGAAGAATGTGCGCGAGAATCTTAAAACGCTCGGGGCAAAAACGTCTCCGGATTTCATATTCGCCATCCGAATGCTTTCCATTTTTCGCATTTCATTACACGTATCGAGCGGAAGTTTCTGAATTTTTGGACGCACAGCAGAGCCACGATTATCCTAAGTAATGCAGACCGAGGGCATATCCGCTAACCATCAACTCGAACACTAGGCAAAGCATACAAGAAATTACAGACGATGAGACATTTCCATGCTTTGCTGTGGGTTTTAAGGCGCACACCTTGATGTGCAAATTTAAATATCTTATCCTTTCCTTTATTTCATTCCTTTAGGGATTTCGTCATAACATCGCTTTGTGAGTTGGCTTCCACGGAGAGGACCTCTTGCGGTGGTTGGTGCCGCTATATGGAGCGCCTATTGCATTGTTCATAAAACATTCCCATAACGATGTGGAAGAGATGCGGCATGGTAGATTTGTAGTCTATCTGTAGAATATCTGCCCAAGAAGTGGGAGACCGAGGTACGAGTCCCAGTCATGTCGCTATTTTTCACATCCGTATATCATTGGGATAATTAGATAGATTCAGCAGATAAAGAATTATTCCGTAGGTTTTAGCGATAAGCTTAGTCAGCCTCAGCGTTTAGGAGCTTCTAGGCAAAAAACTTAGCATTGGAAACAAAGACGAAACATTTCTTCTGGAGAATCCGTAGTTATAAGGATTATCCATACTTTGACTTCTGCAATATACCACATACAAGATACGGTAGGATATAAACTGAAGTATGCAGTACATACTTATATCTTATACCTTGAATACTGGGAAATTTGGTGAAAAATTACAGTAAAACTTGGTTACCAATATACTGATTAGTTTTAAATAACTAGAATGGAGAAGAAATCGTGATTAAAAGGAAATCATAGGAAAAATTATAGGAAAAGAGAGCAGAATGGAACATAAGCTTCGGAGAAGCTGAGACAGGCGGAACAATACGTGTTCGAACTAGAGTTATCTCTCAGAATATGTACTAAAGAGATTAGAGCTAGGATAGTAATACCATCAGAGACTTTTGTGGAACGCTAGGACGGGGTCTTTGAGCAAACTATTAGGATAGGATTGTCAAGTGTGGAGTAAAATTTTGTAAACGCGATAAGCGTAGGAAGATAGGAAAGCAAGTTAATGGAAAAATTACTGAAGAAATTACGCATGATGTTTGAACTGAGGGCAGAAAATGTACAAGAGAAAATAAAAAGGAGCACTTAGC
The DNA here is from genome assembly GCA_000376725.2 of Ladona fulva. Lineage (NCBI taxonomy): Eukaryota > Metazoa > Arthropoda > Insecta > Odonata > Libellulidae > Ladona > Ladona fulva. Next base: position 272,510 of record KZ308578.1, on the reverse strand, counting down.
CTTCGTGAATATCCGTAAGATATTTCAACGAGTAAATTGGAAAATTATTTAAGGCCTTAAGGTTTTGGCATTTCGTCCTTAAAAATATAGGAAATTAGATGTACGATACTTATTGGCTATCATTATTCATGGAGTGGAAACAATCGTATAATAATGAATATAGCGAGACAATAGACAGCAGTGGACGAAATTCTTGAAAAAACTAACTGAGGAGCGTAAGTACAAGGAATAATTAGTTATATAGTCGTAGTTTCTTTTAAGACTTTAACAGCTGAGGCCATTTTGGGCAGTGAATAATTTTTCCTAAGAATCTCTTAGGTTTTTCATTTCCAAATTTATTTTAATTGTTCTTTTCTGTTTAATCAATTACTGTATGGAAGATGACGATGGTTTAGATGGAAGAGGAGGATTTAAGTCACAATCTCGACCTAATAAAGACGATTTATTATTATTTTGCGCAGATGAGTCCCACCGGGAATCGAATTCGGGTCTGAATCCACCAAACTCGAACGTGCTATACACTTGGCTATCCGAGAGTCCTAACAAGGAATTTAGATAGATATGCTCGGATAATATAAATGAGAAACAATGGACTTGATGTTGGTCAGGACCTGATGTTGGCTGGAAGGCCGAAACCGGTCGCTTAATAAATTTGTGTTTAAAATACGAAGTCCATTGTTTCTCATTTATTAAATAGTGTTTCCTTAAGTGAGGTTCAATCATATTGAAGATATGCTCCGCTTTGTTGGCGACACAGCAGTTGCATTGAAAAGCGAAGAACTGGAGAGAATGTTGGAAACGATGGACAGAATGTTCGATGGATATGAAAAAAATAAATGAACAAAAACCGTATATTAAATTGATCAGAGGAGACGAAAACGGAAAATAAAGAATACAAATAAGAATGTGAGGATAAGAAATAGGAAATGTTTCAAAATACACATATTTAAACAGAAAAATCGCAAAGGATGGAGATAAAGGACTTTCAGAATCTGATCCTAATTGCTAAAAAAGGACTCAATGTGGAGAAAAATTTTTTCACTTCAATAAATATTAGGATTAAAAAAAAAATTTTGAGAAGACACATGCAGAGTGTCGTTTGCGTATAATTATGGGAAATCTAATTCCCAAACGTAGATGGCACTTCGAAAAATGCGTTTCAAACGGAAAATAAAAATTATAGAAGTTTAAAAATCGTTAGCGGCCCTTGCGGGTTAAAAGGAATAGACTATCTTCTTGGAGACAACTCTCTGAAATGTACTTCTTACATTATGAAAAAAAATTTCAGCAATCTCGATCCTGTGACAAAAATCTCTCTTTCGTGAAGTAGTGGAAACTGGAGCCCACAATTATAGGAAAAAAGACAAATTTTTATTGCGGAATCAGGCTTTAAAACTAGATTAAGCTGGCGGGGAAAATAGGTTAATGGGACGTCATACTGAACTGAGACGGTTAATTCAACAGGCAAGCCACCGCCGTGCGTCTCTATCATGTTAATCCCAAGGTAATACAGATGGCTGGCGTATTATATGCTTCCAGTTTAGGAAGCATTAATTGGAATTAATAGTTTACGTATAGTGAGCTTAGGAAATCTTAGCAAGTGTCTTTTGATGGGTTCCTCGTCAAAAATAATGCTCACGAGGACTAGAGCGAGATTTTTTCACCGATTCTCTATTTCTCGAGATTAATGCCGGGATTTTATATTTGTAAAGGTTTGTTTTTATAATAGTTTTTTGTTCTTATTTAACATTACATCGTTATACAGGCTATCTTATTTGATTTCATTGTTTTTTATTTTGAATTGGTCCTTAACGAATGTCTACGACAGTTCCCATGTTTTCTGAAGTGTAATTGGTATTTAAATTAATGAAATGCAGATGAAAAGTATGATTACAATTAGCTAATGTCTTCTATAAATATATATCATTCTATTACTAATATAAAATATAATTTTCGAAAAAAATTCCTTACAGAAAGAAGGTTGAGCTTGCGGAATGCTTTCAGGAAAAGGGCATAGCCAGAAGGCGTAGAATGTAATTACACAACAGAATGTGAGCCTGATCAAAGAACGCGCAATTGGCAATAAATAGCAATACAGCAAAATAAAATTTACGGAAAAAATTTCAACCGAATCTTTCAAACCTTTGTTTCGATTCCAACCATTTTGTTTTGTCTGTTTTCGAGTGGATAGTTTAATCATCGGAGTGAAGTGGACTCACGGGAAGATTTAAAGAATGTAGGCAGCGCATTCAGACATCCCGTTTTTTCGGATTTTGTCCCGGATTGAGTCATCAGTTCCGATAGTGATTTACGGTATCGTCATATACATGGGTAGTATAGAATCACTCTGGGTTATTTACGATATAGATTTTCTTTTTACTCATGAGAGGCTATTGAAGTGAGTTCATCGGTAATCGTGACATTAGCGCTAGTGAGACTAACGTCGCCACTAAAAGACATGTCGCCTATAATAATTTAGTTTCCAAAACTCAATTAATGACTGGGACATGCATTTTTCTCCTTTAATTTGGGGAATTTTCTCTTCTAAACTTAGTAAAAGGCCTTGGTTTCGCATTGCACAGTACATACTGGGAAATAAATAACCCTTATGTTGGGCGAAATTGAGACTTTAAACTTATGGCTTCCACTCACTTTAACTCATTGTCAATGTAAATATGATGTAATTGCTAAACAATACTAAGAGGTAATTATCGCATATGCTCGTGTGTAGGTCGACCTATCGTATCTTTTCTTAAAATTTCAATTTCTTAAGTATCTCGTGTGTAGTCGACCCTGATAAAAACTACGCAAATGATCTTCAAGAGGCACTTGTATTTGATGAAACGTATATATTTACTCATTTTCCCGCATAATCACCGCCGATGTTCAAACATTTGGTCATACCGTATCAATAATTTTTCAATTATAAGTATTATTTATTAAAATAATAAAACATTTTTTGAGTGAATATACGTGTCACACAAAGAAAACGTCATATAAAGATGATCTGCGAAGTTTCTATTTCGAAACGGGTGGAAATTTCCTGGATGACCCTCGTACTTCTATCGTGTAAAGGTCAACCCTAGATGAAATTTTGTATTTAAATGTCTACCTATAAACGAATATATACACTGATATTAATAGGGAATAGAAAAAGTGTTCGTATTAAAAATAACCTAGTTGAGCTTAGAAAAAAGGTATCCACTGCAGGAAAACAGTCATAAAGATGGGGCGTGTGAGAAACCTATACAACTGAGAGTAATAACTTACAAAACATATTGAGATTTTTTATTATTTTTGCCTCTTATTTTTACAATATTTTCCATGTGACAGTAAACCATTCCAGTTAAACTGTAGATATGCATATTGTAATACATTCTACACTATACATTTTATAAATTCTATCATATTCGGCCGAACTTCGTGGAAGGACATTCTGAAGAGTAGAAAAAAAACAAAAAAAACACAAAAAACACTGTAAAACTTCCAAGTGTGGAAGTGGAAGTTTTACAGTGTTTTTTGTTCTACTCTTCATACATTTTATAGTATATACATAAAAATCACAATGAAAAAGAAAAAAGGACAATGATGCACATTTTCTTGGCAGTGAATGTAGGTGTATGTGTGGAAATTATAGCACTTGATATTGTATGGGAGAGAGACGTGGTTGTTTGATTTAACACACGTATTCTTGTCGACTTTAATGTGTTCTCTGATGGGAATATTTGGAGAAACGTGTCCTTGTGAATTTGGGATACCATTAAATTTGTTACATATTGTATCACTTCCGTCGAAAAAGAAAGTTGCAAGATATGTACTCCGAAAGCTGTCACTACTAAACTTTTACGCCGATTAACAACAATATAATACGTATTTGGAAATTTGAAAAAGGCCATCAGACTGACATTGCTCTCACATATCTCTAGTTGCAATTGCGTTGCCGCAAGTTGTTCCGTTTCCTTGTAATTTATTTTTATGCATCGCGAAAAAGCTGAAATTCGCAGAAAGAGCCATGTTTTGGGTACCTTGGTTTAAATATATTTTGCAATTATGCTGACAAATAACCATCCCAATCGACACTTCCATTCTGTAGAGTCATCGACTTCTTCGGCTGGCTACCTCCACAATTAGCCACCGATAACTTTGGAGAGGGAATGAAGCTTCCTACTAAATATTTCTTCACGGGAAATTTAGTTCTTCGTCTACGTCAGCAACAAAAATGCCGCAAAAAGAATATAGAATTTCCTTTAGTTTGGAGTAAAAATTTTTAATATGCGTTAAGCACTAAGCTCGCAATAAATTAACAAAGTTCAGGGGCACATAATTAAAATTCCGATAGTGATAAAATCTACTACTTCGGCCTTGACTTTGTGGTAGTTCTCCATAATCAAACTTGAGAAAAAGAAGAACACTTATACCTTTACCACAGTAATTACTGTGGTAAAGGTATAAGTGTTCTTCTTTTTCTCAAGTTTGAATCCGATAGTAGTTTTTCACCGATGGTATTGTCAGGATGAGAATTCGTCAATACCTTCTATGTCCTCATTGAACGGGATTTGAATGCTTTAAATCATTGCAAGGCAACGCAGTAGCTAAATTATGTTAAAACTTGACAGCTTTATTGGCAGGTTATAAGTGGCACCCTAAAATCATTAGTTCTATCTCCTGCTGTTAAGTAGTAGGAGCAAAATTAGATGGCCATAAATATTTCTGTAGGCTGAACAAAGTAAGAGAAACGCTAAGTGGAAACTCTTGTAATGTATGCACAAGGAAAATCACCGAAGTCGCAAACTGTTTTGAATTGTATATTTTCGGTTCGAACTCAATTTTCACTTAGGAATTTTTTTCTGTTTCGGTTTTCGGTTCGTTACCGGTTCAACGGCCTGATTGAGAGCCACATCGTGTCGCTCCAGAACCATCGCCATGAAGGCGCGAAATACGCATATCCGGTCAATAACTCGCTGATACCTCTATACGTCACTTTATCGCCATTGGAGAAGATGCGTGTTTCGATAAGGACGGAAGAGGATGAAAAAAGACCCGATCTACGAACTGAAATGGGCAAAAGCGGACCGATTACGGAAAACGTAAGAGAAAGAGGGTCCCATAAATCGTAAAAAATTGTAATGGCTCGTGAAAAGTACCATTCGGAAGAGTTGGAGAGAATGGGCAGGGGAAAAAGATAGGAAGATGTGTTGAGATAGAGAGGGGGTTATGGGAGAGGGGCGGCGGGAGGATGAGGATGGGAAGTTGAGACGGATGGCGGTGAAGGGATGTGTGTAGACCTGTGTTTCTTCGCCTTTTCACTGCCAAGGTCCGCGAGTGATGAAGGAGTTTGCTGTAGTTTTAACGAGTATTCTTCGGATTTACCAGGCTACCCTTACTCTTTCCCGGCAGTTAATACAATGTGACTCACTAGCATTATCACAATTAAAGATTCGTTTGCACTGTGTCATAAAAGAGAACATTTATGCGGGGGATACGGAATTTAAATATCCATTGAAGAACAAGAGAGAGTGATAGAACTCGATCTTAACTGTCCTTTCCTGTTCTAGATCGACAATTGACTTTTGTGGACAAAAGAGGGTTATAAAATTATCTCCACTGGTGTTCAAAGTGTCAATTCATAAAGTAAAGACGTACGAATGAAGTTTAACTAATTCTGTAGTTCTTCGACTTACGAACCACTCTACGCACGAACTTTACGGCTTGCGACTTTCTCTCAATCCATTTTGACCTCTATACGAACTCAATTTCGAGGTACGAAACGAAAACAGAAAAGATATAATGGAAGATTGGGTTTCGAGATACAAACTTCTCTAGTTACGGACTTNATGGATAACGATATATCGATAGTGGCATATCGATAACGACATATCGAAAATTATGCATTGAAAAAGATATATCGATAACGATATTTTAACGATATTTTTAACGATATTAATGGAGACGAAAAAGTTTTAGACTGAATTAAAGATCTCAGTCTACTTCCTTTCGCTTTCCTTACTTTTGGTATTATGCATGAGCTCAATTATCCGGCCGAAAGCTCGTCTCAGTGGAGGACGGTTAATCGAAGCTCTCCTTTGTTGACAGACAAAGTTAAATAAGGGAAAGAGGAAGTGATGCCTAGCAAAGGGAATAAGCACGGAGAAAAGGGAGGAGCACGGGAGAGAGGAGCAAAAAAGTGAGATCGAGTGAAAGGCCGAAGAAATAGCGAGATACGAAAGACGAATGGGAATAGCTTGGAAGTGGTTGAGGAGATAGGAATAGAGATGGTAGGGGAGAGGCGAGACGGGGTAGATCTAGGAGGGGAGGGAGAAGGAAATAGGAGTAGGTGGGGTGAGAGGGGGAGGGTGAGTGAGTAAACCGGTTGGGAGGTTCATTCACACGTATTCTGGCAGAAAGCCACCTAAGGACAAAATCAAAACATAAAAAAGTCAAGCGTATCCTTATAATTAGTATATTAAATTCATATTAGTAATCATAGCCTTATTAGTTTCTTCTTACATCTTACCCTGATAATGTGTATGTATAAACTATAGGGCTTAATAGCACGGACCCATCCTGATTGATACTGGCGTACAGAAATATTTCATACGTGGGGATTGAAGTTTTTGAACTCTTCCCTCACTTGGAGAACTTTCATCGCATATATCGAGGGCAAGGGATTTGGATACCGAACCCTGATTGCCAGAGCAGGCTAAAGAGCTTGAACAAGTTCCGACCGACTCTGGTGTAATCCCTTTAAGGGGCGTCATAATTAAAGAGCGCACAGTATAAAAAGCGCTCCGAACTAAAATAATTCAAGATGTAGATTTGCTATTTTATGTTCAAGCATAGCAGTTAAAATGCTCCAAATATAGTTTAAATTAGCGAAAAATTTATTGATGGCCATGGACTTTGGATGAACAAAATAAGGATAAAAAATGGTTATCCCAATGAAAGTAGCATTGCGGTAACAATCGATTGATTTTATTTTAGACGAGAAATGTATGAGTAAAAAATGATAATAGAGATTTCTCGTGAAATATGTTATTTCGAAACAACAATTTTCAACCATTAAGTTACAGAATGAACCGAAAGAGGGAATATCTAACATAAAGGGAACAAAAATAGTTTCCTCAAGGTGGCCACGTAGCATTTTGTGAGTTCTGATTTGTGAACGATAACATTTACATATTTTGGAAGCATATTTCCATTCCGTGAATTATTTGACTTGCGAATGCAGACGAAAGTGTCAGAAAACGTCATTAATTCTACTGCGAGTTGAAATCGGAGAAGGTGAGGGAGATGAAAGCTTTTAGATCAACTGTCTACAGACTAGCGTGATTATTATCACAAACTAGTTTTTTCATGAAATTTACATCTGCTACGCTTCTGTTAGTTCCGTTCCGCAGCGTGTCTGCGTTCTACACTGACAAACTCTCTTGCGTCGGAATGAAGATGAAAGAATTAATAATCTAAACAATTTTTATAGAACATACAAGTACTTTCTTCTATACCAATGCTTGTCGATTCATTCTTTTATTTTGCAGAACTTATTTTGTGGTAGAAATGCGAATAATATATCTACGCATGGTCTGAAAATTCTTCGAAAGCTTGCTCCTACTCGTTGTCATAAACATTCCCCCGTCATAGACCCTTTCATTGATTTTAAGCACTTCTGTGACTGGCATCCAAAACTGCTTTTTGTTTTTCAATGGGAAAGTTGTTTCGGAGCGCCTAGGTTTTAAACAAGGATCTAAGTAAATATAAGGATTTACATGATTGTTTCATGAAGATTATGAATGATTGCCGATTGCTCAACAGATAGCTGAGATAGATTCTTTTGTAAACTTGAAACTAAGAAGCTTATATTTTATATTAATCATCTGCATTTTGGAGAGTTAGAAGTAAAGGAAGGAGCTGTTAGACCTAAAATACGAAGGAAAATTAATTCGATTTATTTCTGATTATAGTTTCTTACTCGGAATTCAATAATGTAGACTTATTAATGAGTGAACTATTGGAATGTCTGCACTATTTTTTTTAAACTTTAGACGAACAAGTCGTAGGACCTTTCATATTTCTAGTAACAGAAAAGCTGGTATATCAGATATCATCCTATCGGTTTTATTACCAGCAGGAATTGTTACCAACAAGGTCAAATGCCATGAATAATATGGTGTAACGCTTAAACTTCAGAGTTTTATTCCTTGATGCATAAAAATAGTCAAAGCCACAGTAATAGTAATAGTAGTCAAAGTAATAAGTCTCAAGTTAAGAAATAGTTTTTTGAATTGAATCAATGAAGATGAAAGTGGTTAAGAAGGCCACTACAACGATACTCCAAAATATAACAATTATCCGTGAAAGGTTCATTTTTATGAACTCAACTTTTACTCTCCATTGTATACATTGTATAATGTCAACAAACTTTAGTCATTTTCAATTAGAGGAAAATTTGGAAGTTCCGAATAACTTGGCTTTTAAATTATTTGAAGTTGAAAAAGTCACAATATTTATAAAAAAATTCTTCAACGTATTGTCGCTCTTCTACGAAATCACGACCGAATCCGTGAATTTTTGAATTAATGATATTGTAACGATATATCGATAACTATGTATTGACAACAATATATCGACAGCGATATATCGACAAGGATAAATGGATAACGATATATCGATAGTGGCATATCGATAACGACATATCGAAAATTATGCATTGAAAAAGATATATCGATAACGATATTTTAACGATATTTTTAACGATATTAATGGAGACGAAAAAGTTTTAGACTGAATTAAAGATCTCAGTCTACTTCCTTTCGCTTTCCTTACTTTTGGTATTATGCATGAGCTCAATTATCCGGCCGAAAGCTCGTCTCAGTGGAGGACGGTTAATCGAAGCTCTCCTTTGTTGACAGACAAAGTTAAATAAGGGAAAGAGGAAGTGATGCCTAGCAAAGGGAATAAGCACGGAAGAAAGGGAGGAGCACGGGAGAGAGGAGCAAAAAAGTGAGATCGAGTGAAAGGCCGAAGAAATAGCGAGATACGAAAGACGAATGGGAATAGCTTGGAAGTGGTTGAGGAGATAGGAATAGAGATGGTAGGGGAGAGGCGAGACGGGGTAGATCTAGGAGGGGAGGGAGAAGGAAATAGGAGTAGGTGGGGTGAGAGGGGGAGGGTGAGTGAGTAAACCGGTTGGGAGGTTCATTCACACGTATTCGACAAGGGAAGGATGGAATGAGGGGGTCGAAGGCTGAGTTTTGTGCCGAATAGGAATAATAAATTAATACTCGTTGGGAAGATAAAGGGGGAAATATTTCGGATTTCGAGATCGGAGGAAGAATTATATGTTTCGGAGGAGTTTGAAGGGGCTCAAGAGAGATGAATAGCGCGGTCTAGGTTTTTGCGATAGGTATCGTAACGAAATGCTGAGAGAGGTGCAAAACAATTGAAAGCTAGAGTGCTCGAATTTTGTCTTGTGATATCGGTAATTATTTCGATCGGCGCAAGGTAGAGCTGCGACAGTAGTGAATGCATACAGTATACATAATTTCTCTTAACCTGATCCGCATCAACCGGCCGGCGGATTAACCGACTGTCGGATTAACTGGTCTCTATTTACTGGGTACTCCTCTTCCACACGCCGAAAGACGGCTTGCAGGGTACACTTGTAGATGTATATTTACAACGGCCTGTTTACGTAGAAACGTGCGTCCAATAGGGTTTCAGTTTACACGTTCTGTTTTCTAAGAATTCTATTTAGCACTTTGAATGAGAGAGTGAAAAAAGAAGAGGAATTAAGGATTTTTCAAATGGCGACTCTGAAACTCGTTTAAAAAATAAATGACTTAATTTTTTCATATTATCATCCACGAATGTAGAATGAATACGTGCTCAAAAGGAACATTCCTCAATCTTTATGCTTGTTGCCTTGGAAATATTTTTCCACGAGGAAATACATACGTATGCTCATACATAAAGAATGTAGATACACGTCGGGTTATCCGGCCAAAGCGTCAACCGGCGAAATGTGCAGTCTCGAGGTGGCTGGGCAATTAGGGTTATACTGTAGCATTTTAGTTCTTTCTACCGTTTAGGGAAGAGCATTTTTCATATACTTTTATCTCAGTCTTGTTCATAGCTACTTCAGTAACTCATAACACAGTGATATCACCTCAGTTTCATATGCTTAGGTAGCTTTAATGTTTTCTTAGGTAGGAATATAGTTTTTTAACATAATTTGGTTAACATAAAAGACTTGCGTGCCAATGTGGTGCCGAAGCATAGAGGAAGACGCTTATATTATCTATTTTACTATGTCTAAGATGAGATTAATGTCTTCAAATTGACGTAAATAATAATTATCATTGCTAATTAACAAGCAATTATAATTGCTAATTAATCTACTTTACTCTCGGGCTTCATTTTAAGTGAAAAATACGTAGAAGGGATAGCACCATCAGAGTTTCGCTTGCCGAAAAAAAAAAATTGTGCCATAGTTTCACCATCCCTGGTCTATATAACCTTCAATTGAAAACGTTGAATAGTTATTCTTAATGTGAATTCTTCTGTCATTGTGCCACGTATTTTCTTTTATAGCGGGATCGTTCATGTTTGTGACAATGCAAAAGTTACTAAAGTATCATTGATGTTGAGCAATGACATTTATGCTCACTTCCTTATTAAATTCTATGAAAAGTGTCATTGTGCAGTACAAACCTGGCTTTGCCCCACCAAAAATATCCTGAATAAGTGAAGGAACAAGACCAACCTACCTCATTCCTCATCTTGCTCTCCGAGCCTCATTCCTTCTCCACGGCTTTTGTTAGTTAATGGTGGACTGCTTCAATCCTGCCTTTGGGCCAATGCATTTAGGAAGAGATAGACGTGGCATTCTAACGAAGATTAGCGTGCAATATTTTATTACCCAATCATTTCGGCCACAGTCAATAGAAGATAACAACTTTATACCCATGAGCTCTATTAAAACAAGAACCGCAAATTTTGTAATCATCCCACACATGTGCCGCCAGGTCATTCTAAATTGAGTGGATATAGAGGATAGAAATAACGCTCAATTATAAAGTAATGTAATTAAAGACAAAGTGTAATGTTCGGAAAGGTCGCTATTACTTCCCCTCAAGGCAGTGTAACTGGCTCCCTTGATACAAAAGAGGGAAATCATTAGCGAGCCGTGTGGGTAACGAGAACGTTTGAAAGTTTGATTTTTTGTGTACCGACTCTATCTCGATTTATTTGCTTTCTCCTCTCCTTTGGCGGAGAAATAACTTCAAACCGAGCTCCCCTCCACTTCAACAGCGCTTTAGGACTTTTCCGCGGCGGCTTCCGCGTGTTAATAAAAAGCATAAGCCCCTTTAGGAAAAAATTAGCGATTTTTCCTCGTTAATTCATTTTCTGGGAAATTTCGCGCCCCAATTAAGAAGAGCGTGATTGGGTTGATTATTGGGAGAATCCGTCTGCGGTATATTATTCAGTCTTTATTTTCCTGAAATTCCGCCCAAATTAAGATCGCGGTCGTAACACAAACTTGTTTTATGGACATTTCTCGTGGTCATTATTATTATTTGAACCTTTAATTGCGAGATTAAGCCCAAGTGGCCCTCTCTTCCACCAAACCTCGTATATTATTATTGAAATTGTTATTTAGTATTAAAAAAGAAATACAAAAAAAAGAATTTTGTTTGTGGAAAAGATCTCCATTACTGAGGGTGGGAGAGAAAAAAACCCATGTTGCGGGAAAACACACAAGATGGTAGTGAGAAAACAGGCGAAAACAAAGAGTAAAATAGAAATTTAAGTTAAAAACAAAAGGAATTATATATGGTTATGCTATATGTCGACATCAACAGATCTTTGCTACGCTGATGATTGGGATGTCATTATATTTTTATTTTGGATTGATCTCAGAATTCTCTCCAAAAAGTTTCGCCTTTACATCTTTGAGGAAGTTAGCGACAATGTATGATTTTCATGGAGAACAGTTCTAAAATTTTTCTTCTCTGTCTTGTGAAGACGATGAGATTTGCTAAAATTATAAAATAAATCTTTTCTGTCTGTACAGACATCAGCCCGAAGGCTGGTTGGTTCTCTGAACCCCTTGACCATTAACTACCGAAAGCTATGTAGAGGAATGATGTTTCCTAGGCAAGATGATGAGTGAGTTCGTTTCCCTTGCTTTTCTAGTTGAACCGCAATGCTTTGAGCGCAAAAGGTCCACGGAAGCGCAGCTAAATTATCCTATAAATTATACTTTTCGTAGGATTGAAGGTGTGGCATTAGGTTAATAATAAGCAACGCTCGTATCTCAATAGCAAAAACCGTCTTAAGAGGTGGAAAATGGGGCGACCGCCTTAGGCCTCGTGGTTAGGGAAGCCCCACGATTTAGGCTCTATCATTTCCGTCGGTCAACAAGAAATCGTTGTACATAAACACGAAGTAATAATGAATTTGTAAGATGAATAAGCCAGCAGATATTAAAACTACTCTAGTTAAAATCTGCACCAAGTCATAAGTCAAGAAAGTTGATCTAATCAAGAAATGTCAGCTTTCTAGTTAGCATATATGTGCTTAGTCACATTCAGGAGTACTATGACTTCACGTGATCGCTGTATAAGCCCTAAGACAAAACATTTCTATGGTCATGAATATAGCATTTGCAGTTCCTCTATATTATCGCAGGGTTAGATGTAAGAAGAGACTAAATATCCTCAATATCGTCCTGACATAAAGTATTTTTATTATTAATATTATTATCTGCGCGTTTTTTATCCATATAAGCTACGATTTCAACCAAATTTCGAATACACGGCCTTTATCACACAAAAGAAAGCTTGATTTAGTTTCGTGTTTCAAACATGCTGGAGAAAAACATGAGAAGTTCTATTTTCCTCTCTTTCAGGCTTATTCCTTTTACAACATTGTATTAGGTATGATGGTGCTATGAAGTCGAGGCATGTAACATGGGAGGGAAAATGGAATAAAGATACTTTTTTCAGTCGTGGGATATTTTTTTCGATTCTGAGTTGCAAGAATTTCTTCGTAACGCACCAAAATTAGGTAAGCTTTTGTTTTTCGACGATCCGTCCCCATGAAGATCAACGTGCTAGATGCTGCCGAGCTCATGCATTATCTCGTAAGAATACGTGGAGAATTTGAGGCCCGAATGAAATTAGTGGTAAGAAGATAATAGTCTTCTCCTCTAAAAGTTTATAGCTAAATATTGCTTTGTAGTTCCGTCATGTTTATCGCGTAGCTTATTCTGAACAGTTAATTTAATGACAAGAAATTATATAGTATAAAATAAAGGCTCCGCGATGTACCAATCTTTTTAGATATTTTTTCAGAATTGCGTATTTTAATCTCTGAAATCAATTGCATCTCCAATTTCTCTCACTAATCTCTATTCTTGTATTTGCAGGTAATTGATCGTTCATTGAAACCATAGAGTAAGATTACTCTATGATTGAAACCCATCCGAGATAGCCTATGAATAGGGATGCTGTGATGTGGTGAGTTATTCTTATCTTAATTTTAAGTAAGGATTTAATTTCGCTGTTAATGAAAATTCGGCGGAAAAACTGCTGGTACGTAAAAATCCGTAACAATTTTCCCTTAGTTTAGTTTTACTTCCGAGGAGGACAAATACTCAGAGGAATTAGGACAAGTAGTATTTAGAATTTAAGTGGTCCTTGCATGACTTCTCCAAGGTGCTTAATTTAGTAAAAATTGATTTGTTTTCTCGACAAACATGCTAATTTATTCATATTTCATAACACTTTTTTTAATATGTAAGAGAGGTCTCCGTTTAAAAACTTTTCCTAGAAGGGATCTTCTCCATAAGAGGCATTTATGACGGAAAATTCAGAAAGTTTTGGCCCAAAGTTTTATTTCCTACGTGTGGAAGATTGTCTTGGGGAAAGTATGGGCTCTTTTTATATGAGTTTTCTGCGAAAATTTGAGGAAAACATAAAATCCCCTAAATTAATAAATTTCCTCCAGTTGTATAGATTTTTTATTTTATCCAAGAGCTCGATTAAATGCGTTTGCCCCGTTATTCTGCATGTGTATCAGTGTACATAGTTTTACGTTTAAGGAAAAATGCTTATACTATACAACAGTGCCACGAGTGTTCAAATGCTCAAAATTATTGATACACTTTTTGGAATGATGCGTACAGTTTTGTGGGTATACGTCCAAGAAAAGAGAACGGTTTTAAGGGTGTAGAGGGCGATCAAGTTAGGGAAATCAATCTCCTGAGAGTTATAAACTTTCCAGTAAAAATTTAATTGTAAATTTTAACCTGACCGGCCGTGGCGGTGAAGTGGTTATTGCAATGGCACTCCGACCGTAAGGCCACGGCTTCGATTCCCAGCTAATTCGAACTATCTGGTAGTATGCGTTCGCTAATAACAATTATTAAAATAAATGTAATTGGGAACATATTCCTGTTTATACGAAAGAAGCTATTATTATCTACCAGTTTTAATTTTATTTTTGGAGACTTTTTGCTATCAAGGAAAGAAAGGCTGTGAATGTCAAATTAGGCCCATGAAATTAGAAAATGTTTAAGAAAGAATTCAATCACCGTTTTCGTTGTGACATTTTACGTTTCTTCTTGCCTAAAATGTTTGAATAATTAGCGTAGGAAGTCAGAAATAAAAAGATTTTAATGGATGACATTAATTCATTATGTGTAATCAATGATTTTATAGAGCCTCATTGGCCCAACGAGCTCTCTTTAATACTAATAAGCTATGTATAAAAGCAAAACAGGTTAATTTAATTGATAACAGAGACGAAACATAAAATGTAAAACAGGAAACCTAATTTTATGTTGATGATTGGGATTGAGACCAGGACCTCATAAATTAATTTAAAACCTTTACGGAAGCAGCAATTTTGCTGAAAAAGGAGATTTATATCAGCTCTAACCACGGGAATGTCATCTATCGACCTTTCAGTCCTGTCTATCAGAGATGGTGAACCTTTTGCGGCAGGAGTGCTGTATTTGATAAATATAAAGGACTTGTATGCCAATGTGGTGAGATGCTGATATTATCTATTTTTTCATATCAACGATGAGATTAATATGAAGTAATTGGCGTATATAATCATAAATCGTCATCTACAATAAACGGAATCCACATAAATGTACTCTGGAGCTGATTTTTTTAGTAAAGAGTATATAAAAATTTAGTGCAGTCAAATTTCCGCGTGCCAAAACAATTCTCTCGCGTGCCATTTTGGGGACGCGTGCCATAGGTTTGCCACTTCTAGTCTAAACCAACCTTTTTACCTACCGCCCCCTTTTGCACTTCATATTTTTCATGTCTCCGTCCGTTTTCCAGAAAAAAACCCTTTTCCGGACGAAGCAATCACAAACAATTCTCTCGCGTGCCATAGGTTTGCCACTTCTAGTCTAAACCAACCTTTTTACCTACCGCCCTCTTTTGCACTTCATATTTTTCATGTCGCCGTCCGTTTTCCAAAAAAAAACCTTTTTCCGGACGAAGCAATCACACATAAAAGTTTTAAAATTGCTATACAATAATGTTTATTGACGCAATACATGCACGATATACGGCCCGATATGGATTTGTATATTGGTGTCTTCGTCAACTCTAACATATGCATTTTTTTCAGAATTAATATTCTGTAGAATAGCAATACAGAAGTTAAAATGCGGAGATAACATTCGAGAATTTTGCTCAATGTAACATCAATATCTTCGTTCCTTTATTTAAAATCATCAATCTCATAACACCAGTTTTCTGGGAGAAACATTTTTCGTCGTCGTCCTTTGGAAGTGTATTTAAATTTCCTTAATTATGAATTTTCCTTCATAGTCAGCCTCGAATGCCGATTTAGGGAATATAGGAAATACTCACCACCCACCCGAAAATTTAATAGCCACCATTGGGTTCTAAGTACCAGGTTGGACCATTGTTTTTTTTTGAAATTTTAAAATAAAGACACTAGGAAATGAACAGGTTACGATGGCAATTTTGAAAATATACCAGGAAAGATATCAGGAATACTATTTTGTTAACACCGTATTACTATGTGCTTTGTTATGATAATTTTGGTTGATAGGGTCTTTTTAAAGTCACCAGTCACTGTCAAAAACTTCATCACACTACTATGGATCGAAAGTTGCGATTACTTTTTCACATCCGGAAAAAAGCAAAGAGCCAAAATGGTTCAATTTGAAATAAGATTTGCGCTTAGTATTTTTTTAGCGATGGAATCTTTTAAACTTATTATTTTTATGAGAAATATACTATAATATAAATATCTGAGCGATAAAGTTACGGATCATAATGTTTATCGTAGTGTAAGCATAAATACCAAAAATGTATATGCTAAAAATCCTTTGTTGTTACCAGGACGCTCTCAATTGTTTAATTCTCATCCTTTTTATTTATTTAAAAAGTCACCCTCTCGATTAGCTATAATTAAAATTTCGTTACTAGATGTATTCAGTTCAAATTCTTTATTCTAGTTCATTCGATAAAAATCAGCTGAATGAAGACGGAAACCTGAACTTGCGGAACTTCTTTTCAGACATCAATTTCCTCTCGAGTCTGAAAGAAAGATTAATTTGATGCTTCACTATGGGAAAAAGTCCCGAAGTATCATTTTCCCTTTCTTCTTAAGAAAATGAATTCATAAAGCCGTAATTTTGGAGAAACTTTTACTCGTTAACGTCGTTTTTCGTGTTGTGTTTATTTAGGTGATGATATTATTGTCTTAATAATGACTTTTGTTTTTGCGTTATCGCCATGGTTGCATACGTTTATCCATGTTGTTTCTCGTTTTATTTTAGAGTAAATCCTTGTATTATAATTTATTCTTTAAATGGACTTTTACTAATGTTCACTTCCAGGCCCGGTATTATAATGATTTGATAGAGTTAAAGTGAAGATAATATTCATGCTTACCCATCATATATGTAGGAGATTGACTATAATCTTCACTTTAAATCTCTCAAATTAATATAATACTGAGCAAATCTAAAGCAAACATTAGTTTAAGTCCATTTTAAGTGTACTCTATAATACAGGACATAAGTATTGTGGCCAAGGTGTGTATTTTGTATTCGGATCATGCTATTCATCGAGCTAGATTGGAGATGTCGACGATGGTAGAGAAAAACTTTCAAACGCATACATGTGGTCCTGTAACTGGAATCTATCTCGAATTCCACACGCTAAAAAGTATTTTAATCAATATTCAGCCTCAGATTAAGGAACATTTTCTCTTACAATCATCTTTCATTGTATGTAATTCAAAATTCTTCAAAAATAGTACATCTACTGCTCGATGGTGTTTCTTCGAGGTATTTCCTAGAAAACATGGCGAAATTTCCAATTTACGACGCACGCTTTGTCTTCCTTACGATGTATATTTCCACTGTCATCAAGATGTCTAGTTTGAAATGATGCGTTCCTGGAAAAATTCTTCGTACCGAGGGAGAAGGTAGTTTATCAAACACACCGATCTCTAAATGTGAAACCAGACGTAAGTAAAATGGCAGCGCGTTTGGGGAGATGCAAATTGGGCGACGAAAGTGAACGTTCATTATTCGAGACTTTTTGTCGGATTATGACACCTCCGTTTGGATTTCATGGATCAGTTTCTTTCGATAATGCGATACGTAATAATGTTATTATTATTACCATTTGCTTCATTATACGTTTCACCCCGTACTTTTTGTTTAGGGAGAGGATTAGATTTACATCTAAAATAATTCTTTGCGAAGGTTTTATATTCATATATCATATTCATTTCGATCTTGGGGAATACCATATTTTAGAGACAGTATGCTAACGGGCATGATAAGTGTCTGCTTTTTCATTCATTTTCAAGGTGTAAGAGATAAATAGCGAGGAAAGAGCGAAATTTTCATCCAGACTCGTAATTTATATGCTGAAATTGTAATTTAAAACAATTCTTATCTGCGAAGAATTAGATCATACAATGATGCATTCACTGCCGAATGATTTATTTTGAGAGAATCCCTGGCAAATTTGGAGGAAAAGCTGGAAACACTTGATTCGTGTTACATATCGGTTAGTATTTTCTCTGATAGGCCTTTATGCTTCCCGTTCAGTTTATCGTATCTTTGCGATCATTGTGGCGAGGGCTCCCACAAATTTATAGTCCACCGGTCTTCTACGGAACTGTAGCAACTTACTTGCGATTATTTATAAATGTGGAATATCCCTACACTATTGGGTTAACATAAAAAGTATTGCTAGAGAGCAGATGGAATTTTGTATTGCTTCCAGCCGACAAGTAATTAGAAACAGCAGGAAATTCACCCATCCATTACCAGCCATGATCCGGAAGGAAACATTCCTTTGTTTATATTCCGCTAGTTAAACACCAATTTTAATCAAAAAAAGCAACTGATGTCGATGGAGTTATGGATACAAATCTTTTAATTCGTTAATTATAGTTAGTGATTTTCTACCTTAGCTGAGTTTTTCATAGTTACTATTTTGTTGGTAGATTCTTTTCTTCGCACACTCAATTGGACACAACCATAAACCCCAATATGTCCATAAAGATACTACATTTATATCTACATCTAAAAATGTACCCTGCAAGCCGCCTTTTGGAATGTGGCAGGGAGTGCATGCACCATGACTTCTACTTCCTTAATATATTACTTTCGCGTACCGTTCGCTGAAAAATGAGTTTTTAAAACGAGTTTTAGCATCAATTTCTCTGTTTTTTTTCTCTTAGTATCAGAACGGCCAATGTAACGGAGGACGCATGACATCTGCAGCATATTCCGAGAACGTACTTTCTCTACTTACGATTAAGTAAATTAAATCTTTGTTAAAATCTTCTGACTTCTAGAGATTCCCATGCTGTGTCCTGAAGCATTTGAGTAACTCTCACTGATTTGCAATAACAATTTTTTTACGAAAAGTATCGCTTTTCGCTGTACTTTTTCTATTTCACAAATACAACACTTTTCGACAGGATCCCACACATTACCCGCATAATAAATTTAGGGCTAATTAATTGTTACCTAGACAACTAGATCAACTCTTACAAATATATTCATTATTATTAGCTACTTGCTTCCTGCCTGTACAGTGCAGTTTTCCCCAGATGCCAGTTTGAACCTCAATTCCTCTACTAATAGCTGCCATAAGCTCAGGAAAGGGAATAAGGCTTTCTAAGATGAGGAGTGAGGTAGTTTACCTTTGTATCCTTGCTGAGCAAGAATACTACACAATGGCCCAATGAATTACATATTTTATAGCATTTAGTGTGGAGACACGAGAAAGAATGCCATTATTAATCGTTATTCATACTTCAGTAGCTTCCACATCATGAAGAAGACTGACACGGGAAAAGAAAATAAAATAGACACGATTTCCAGCATCTCCCAGTAAATCCATCCTCCTTGCGCGATAGTTGTCGAAAAGACCGCGGATTTTAGCCCAGGGGGATGTACTACTCTCGAGGTCTCTAGCAAAGCGACTAGAAGAAAGGAGTGGGACGCTGGAAAGAGGGGAGAAAGGAAAAGAAACGATTAAGGAAAAAAGACCTTTGAAGTTTACGAAGACGTTCACGGGAAACTCTCGAAGAGCTATCAGTCCTACGAGAGCAACGTGTTGGTTCACTCCTACAGAAGTACCTGGAGGCTCCAGTGGGAGGGGAGGGGAGGGTAGTGACGTTCATGCCGAAAAACTCACCACCCTCCCCTCCCGGCGATAGAACGAAAGGGGTGAAGGGGGAACGGAGGGGAATCATCCCGGGGAGGGGTGGAAGCAAGCAGCGGGAAAGGGTACATTGACCTTCCCTGCTCCTCTCTCTCCCTCTTCCCCCATCTCTCCACCCACTCCTCTCTCTCTCCCCTTCTTCTCTCCCTTCACGCCGTCTCTCCTTTCGCCTTTCCTTTTCTCTCCCTCCACGACAATCAAAACGCGCACGTAATGGACGCGTTCGTTTGTTTTTCCACGTTATTCCTTCCGCCTTTCCCTGCCCTCGCCGTCGACCCTCCGACGGATGGCCATAGGTAACGTTTCATTTTCCCGACTTTGGGAACCGTATTATCGCGCTCGTTTATCGTCATGCGTTCCGTGCGCGACCCGAAGCGCGCCCATTCGTTCTGGTTTCGATGATCTCGGCTGGCGTATCCCGTCAATCGGATGTGCGGCCGGCGGCCGGAATCCGATTGTAAATGAGACGCAACGTGGAAGCCACGTAAGTTTGGGGCGTCTCATCGCGAGGAGCGAACCCGTGGGATTCGTACGCGGAATCCAGCTGCTGCATTGAAAACAGAGCTGGATTATTCCCGGCTTCGGATTGGGTCTATCATAGTTGCCCATCGAGACTGCTAAGTTGCGACTGGTTGGGTCGCATCGCGTCGATTTGAGTTATTCGTTGAATTCAAATGGATGCAGAAATTGAAATAATGAGGGTAATTTTTAAGGTTTGGAACGTTTCTCGCGTACGAACAGTGGGAATCCGTGGGTTGCGTCGCGTTTGCCGTGGCTGTTGGATATCTCGAAAACTCATTGACTGGGCTAACCATTAGATACAAAGAGGCGCAACACCTGATGGGCTACAACCCTTGAAATTATTCCAAGCGTCGAGTGTCTAAGAATTCGAGCAAATAACGTCCTTTACTATAAGCGGGGACTGTTTTCCGGTAGGTTTTGGCATATCTGGGAGGCGATTAATCCGTCTCAGTGGCTGATGAGAGGGCACATCGCCCCCCGGCTCTTAGGTACCAACTTTCGAAGTAAAAAATTATTGGAGGAAACGAAAAAAATTCCACCCCTCAGTTTAAATATCGGGAGGAAGCTCCGCATGGAACGAGGCATTAAAAATATTTGCCCCTGTCCTTCTCCCGATGTTATTCTTCTGCCTCGCTCGTTCAAATCTCCTCCTCATCCTCACCTTCGACAAAGCCGCGCTGGCGCTCGGAAGAGATAGAGAGAAAGGAAGAGATTGGGAGGGTGAGAGAGAGTAGTCGTGGGGGGAGAAAGAAAGGGGGGAGGAGACGGAGGAGGTGGTTTGGGCGGAGAAGGGAGGATGAGGAGTGGGGAGAAACATCTACGGTACCGCTTGCTTCTTAGGGGCGAAGGGGTGATATAGGGTGGGAGGAGGAAAGGTAGGGGGGAGTGAATGTGGAGGATGGGAGATTGGAGGTGGAGATCGCGCGGTTGCCGCTGCCCATTCTCTACACCAGTCCCACTGCCGCCGTCCCTGCGACCACTGCCTGACTACCTTCCCCGTATATACACTCCATACACGTCTGCTCTCTCACTCGCTCCCTCGTTTAAAGATCTCGGTGCGGGGGGGACAAAGTCACGGGCGCCACCCTCGTTCTTTCACGACCCCCACGGATAACGGCGGCAGATCTCCCGGGAAGTGGTGCTGAGTTCGGGGACGGAAAATCTTCCGGGGAAGACCTCGCCGATTCCGCAGAGCGAGACCAGGAGGAAGGAAACCAGGGGTTCTTGACGTCTCGATCATCGGATAACCAGAAGGGGGAAGGGAGCGATCACCTAGATGGTACACTCCGCCGGCGTCTTTAAATATCCGTGCCGGAGGGGAGAAGACGTGGCGCGGTGGTTCCGTCACCTGCCGCTTTGCCAACTAGAGGGTTGAAGAGGTCTTCTGCATTTCCCCGCGGATGGATGGATCGAACCTTGGACGCCGGTGTACCGTTCGACCATTCCAAATCGTGCGATCTTAGTGAAGGGGAGAGTTAGTCGTAAGGTGTATTTTTTTCGTGTCCCACACGTGGTGTCGAAAGTGCGAGGGTCGGAGAGCGTGTTGCTTTCGCATTCGTCGTCGGCAAAACGTCGCTCTCCGCCCGAGTACGCCGACCTCTCTGCACATTTTTCCTTCTCCCTCACTGTAACGAGCCTCTGGCGGTAACACGGGCTGGAGGAGGAGGTTCCGTGTTGTTGCGTGCGTTAGAGTCTCCGGGAAGGGGAGGGGGAGAGGGGAAGCCCACGTAGGGGAGGAGAGGGTGTGAAGGCGTGCTGCAGAGGAGGAGGGAGGGCTCACGGGGCGGTCGCTCCGCGTGATGCTCTCGAAGACGTACCCGGAGGATCCTCTCTCCTTCGGTGGTCATCGCGCCCGGTGAGAGCGGTGCAGTTTTCGGCAGTGACTCGAGTAGTGTCGACCCCGACCAAAAAGAGGAGATTATGCCCTATAGTTTGAATGTGTTTCCGTATTACCGCCGGTGCGTGTCTCTCGCGTGGTGCGTGCTTTCCGGGGCCCTCACCGTCCTGCGCGATTACTGGAGACAATTGTCCGGAGGACGGAAGCACTACGAGACAGCGATCAGCACCGTGTGAGGTGGAGCAGTGACTGAGTGACTTTCCTCACCCCGAGAGGGAATTGTTCGTTTTGTAATCCGCAACCTCTTTCCGGAATCATGGATGTGTTCAAACTCGTGGACCCCTCGGGTCTGGGGGTACTCTCTTCGAACCCGGTGGAGAAGGCGGGCAACGTCGCCCACCACGAGGAGGTTGTCACCTTCGACGCAGGAGGATCCGAATTCAATTTGAGTTTCTTCGACCCCTCCCCCGCACCCGTTGTGGGTGGAGGAGCGGGGGGCAGGAGGGGCGGAAAGAAGAGGAGGAAGAGGGCGAAGGATGCGAGGAGGAGGAGGTTGGAGGGCGGGAGGGAGGATGAGGAGGACGAAGAAGACGACGGGGATGAGGAGGGACTGGAAAGGGAGGATGGGGAGGAAGAAGAGGAGGATGATGAATACGAGGAGATGGAGGAGGAGGAGGAAGGGGTGAAGGAGGAGGATGACACGACGAGAGAGGGCGATGGGATGGTGTTCCATTTGCATGGTGATCCAGGGGATGGACACTTTAGCGCCCTGCACCCCGAATTGATGGTATTTGGTGGTGAGGAGGGGAGGTTAGGGAGCGAGTTCGAAGAGGGGGCCACGCCTCCGCGACCCCCGCCGCACGCGAACCCATTACCTCCTCCGCCCCCGATGCCTCCCGCGCACCCCTTGCCCGCCCCTGCGCCCGCTACGGTGCCCTCGCCGTCGCCGATTCCGGCCCACCACCTCCTGTTCGATACCCATCTGCTTAATAAACTGGGGGCTGGTGTTAGTGGAGGCGGTCAGCAGCCTCCGGCAGGGCAGTGCGCTGTTACGTCTCCCGGAGCCGGAGGGGGTCTAACGATAAAACAAGGTGAGATATTATGGATGACAAAGAATAAAGACAGGCTACTGAAGGGGTGATCGCCCCTTGGTAGCCTAATCATTGTTTACTTCTAAAATCTCGTTCCCAAATTATCCCGCTGATTTTGATTTCAGAAATAATTTTCATCCCGCATTCCTAACGCTGCATTGCCGTTCGTCAATCCTTTAAAGTTTCCAATTATTTCTCTCTAGGATTTTCATTTCTGTAATGTTTCTTCGAAAAAATAAGTGTGTTATATAGCACTCAAACAGCTGTTCTCGATTGCAGAATAATAAGCGTGGTGATCCAGCTTTTTATTGCGGATTTTTAATTATAGACTTCTAGAACACTGCAATTACTAAATTATCGCAGCTACTTCAACTTTTTTCGTAATCTCTGGGTAGTAGATTTTATCCTCGTCAAGTAGGAATTTGATGTATAATATATGACACAAAGGAAGCCATTATATATTAAACCCAAGAATAAACAGAAGTGAGAAGGGTGGCCTTGATTGGGACTGGAACCTAGGTTCACATCAATATCTTTTTCACATCAGTTTATACCAGTTTTTGGGGCACGCCACTTCGTGCCAGGTATTTGCCTCAACCTGATCCTTAAATTATTACTGAATAATGATCCTATCTAAGTCTCTCTAGAGAGGATTTTTAATAGCATATTTTCGATTAGCGTAATTTTCAGAAGATGTGTCAAAATATATTTCGCGTTCACCCCTCCTTACTTAGAGGACACTGTTGTCTCATGGGAAACAAAAGAGACATAATATCCCCGAATCACAAGTATCACATCTACGTCACCACCGATTTTACCATAGGAAATTTCATTTTTCGTTCCCTTCGGAGTCCATATTTCTGTTGGAAAAACGACTTTTATAATGAACCCGCATGACTTTTCAGTTGAGCTACCAAGGCAAGAACCGGAGGAGAATCTGGTAGCTTCCTTCCACGCTTTTTTCTCCACCAATGATTCACGTTGTATTCGCGTATCTTTTATTCATTAGCAACTCATTAGCTCAAGGTTGTTTGTCCTATCCGATCCGAAAAGAAGTATTAAGGTGAGCTAAATTATACTCCATGTAAAGGAAACCGTCGAAATTAGCATAGGTCATTTAATACCGACTCTTTGACGGCTTGAAACAGTACGAATCTAAAGAATCACTATCGGAAACTACTCTGAATTGCATGACAATTCTGAAATCATTTGTATATGAATTGTTCAAACATCGATCGCGCAAAGTAGGGGCACGAAATTGAGGACGAAAACTCTGAAACGAAACTGGGGAAATAATGTAAAGATTTATATAAAAATATATGTAGCAAATTGGAGTGCAAAAACTCTTTTGTAATGATACATAAGCTAAAATTCCTCTCTTATATTACTTATAGAGCCACACCCATTTCACACATCATTTAAACTGGCGTTTAATGATATAACACCAGTACAGTTGCGAGGAAATGCCTCCAAAATGTAATCAATACTGAAATTTATTACTAAATCAGAACAACTATAATGAATATTAGAATCATATAATGAAATAAGTATCTATGGTAAAGTCCAAATTACCTTCACTCCTTAGAATATTATTATATCAGAATAACTCAATTTATTGAGAAATTTGGGTGTTCTAGAAGGTATTTCGGAACTCCAGAACAGGTGATCAAAACCCCGGATAACGAGAACGTCAGTAACCCCTACCTATAACTTACCAGCCACATTTCATCCTGTCTAGCGGCCTAAACCCGCCCAGTATTTCATATTATTTACGCCATTGATAAGAGTACTTTATTTATAAGATTTTTATTTATACTAGCTTCGACAGCGAAGATTATTTCACGCTTTAGCGTTTCTTGGAATCGATTTACGGGCCAATTTTACGGCGCATAAATTGACCACCTTTATTCAGGAGTTAATCTAATTTAGCAATATTATGTAGTAATGTATGGTTTTTATCATATTATATGATGTAATATATTGAGATGATATTCGGGGAAGGAAATCTGAGATTAGGAAACCGAGAAATAATATAACAGTATCTTTTACTCGATCTTTTAACTTATAATCTGTGATGCACAGTGTAACAAAAATCACCGTGTTTCCTTTCTAACTAATCGAGAAGTTAAGAAATTAATGCTAAACCATCACAATCAAAATTCATTGTTTTCATACCACGGAATTGTAACCAAAGGCGATAATGTCGTGAGTGACGTTACCAAGAGTCATTTCTCATTCATATATCTTCACCTTTACTTTATGACAATATCTTACCAATAAAATGATTATAATTTCCACAATATTTCACGTATGATTTAGTAGTAGTGGTATTTAGTTATATAGTGGTTATTTAGTTTCTTGTATAATTTAGTATATTACACACGAAAATTTTTATCGAAAGATATCGTTTCCATGTTCGTTTCGTTCGTTTTCAAGCCGAACATATGGTAACGTCGAGGTTCATTCGAAATATGAATCGCCACCCAATAAGAACAGACATTCGGAAAAGTTTTGGGTTTATAGAATGAATATAAGGAAATCAACGATGCCGGTTTCGATATGTTTCGATGTGCTAGACTCGCCTGATAAGGATTAATATGCATCAAATAAGGCCACATAGGTTCTTTACCATTATGAAATATAAATTTCTACGCAGTGATTCTCTTCTTTTGCTTGACGTAAATGAAGTTACGGCCTATTACCATCTCATACACTACTGAATTAAGCCCAAGGAATACACGAACGTAAGAAAACACAACCGACCGGGGTTAGAACCAAGATGTGTGACTTTGTAGTTCATGAGACAAGCACCACTTTCGAGGATTAGAATTGGTGCAGCTTGAATTCCAGCGTATTGTTAAGAATGTCTACGAAAAATCAACTGAAGTCACCAAGATGCACCTTGAAATTGGCTAAGAATCGTGAGAACAAAGGAGGTTAAACTAGCTCAAGGTCTCCCGGATAACCAAGTTGGCACGGTATTCGGCTTTGGTGAAAGCGGTCCCGGGTTAAATTCCCGATGGGGGGCATATGTGCGGGATATCCTCAGCTGTCAAAGTACTTTTGAAAATACTACTTCTGAACTTTCTCAATAAATTAGCAGATAATCTTGGAAGACGTAGTAGATATGCGCTCACCCTGATGCATAGGCCAATCACACTTGAAGAAAAGGGAAATAGATTCTATGACAAGCGAGAGTTCATTATTTATGAAAACGTGGTAGTAACAGATTTAAGAAATAGACGTATGGTGATCGAACCCCTTGCCAAAAGTCGGCTCTCGCGATACATGATTTTCGAGGAATCGTCATCTCGTAGTAACACGAGCAATTTACCGATTGCCAATGAAGATGAGGGACGTATGACGGTAAATGAACTCCAGCAAATCGAGAGAGAGGCACTGCCTCTCGCAGTCTAATTAATGTCGGGATCCGATGCGCAGGGGCGTAACTAGGGAAATGCGAAATGTTTGACTAGAGGATGGTGTTTGGATAGGGGTAGCGGAGCGTATAAGAATCGGATTGGGTGGAAGCATTGTGGAGATAAAGGTGTCGCCCCTCATCCTCAGCATCCCCGGTCGATCGCCCAGCTATCGAAAACCCTTTTCCCCGAAAAACCTTACCCCCTGCCGATCCCCCTTCTCGGGCTCCCCGCCTCATCCATTCTTTACCTCTTCGAATTCCCTTCAATTCTTCTGATCCCCACCTAGCCGCGCCACACCCTCTTCCCAGTCTCTCCGTTTCTCACCCCTAAGTACTCCTCATCCACTTATATCACCCTCGCACATCTTCCTTTCCGCTCCTTCTGAAGCATCCTCGCCTCCTTCCTCTCGTGTTTCGTAGATGCGCGTCGATATTTCTCGCGCGGTGTGGTTTTCTTTTGTTTCTCGTCGCCGCGATTTTTCGGGGGTACATGGTGTCGCTTTTGCTCATCGTCCTCCCTGGTGAAATTTTCGTTTCGTTACCTTTTGTGCGAGTAGTTTTCGGGTGATGTTTTATTAGGAGGATGGCTTAAAGGTTTTTCACTCTTCCTTCTTGTGGTTTTCCGAGCATGTGCCTTTGGTTTTTTTAAATCCACGTAGTGATTTAGGTTTTATTTGCTTCTCCTATTCTCGTAGCCAGCATAATGAGGGTGGGTTGGATCTAAGAAGACACTTCTTTGATAATATTTATATTATATATTATTAGTATATTACGTATTTACGATCGGTGGGTTNGTTGTAAGTTGTTTTTTGTATTTATGAGTTTTATATTAAAAATTCAGAGGTTAGTTATAAGAGAGGCCCACTCGCCTAACCTTACCAAAAGGGTTAAATATATAAATAAATATTTATTTGTCAGTTAGATTTTAACTTCCTGAACCGGTGTACTAGTTATAGGTAAAATGGGTACCCAAATCCCTATTTCACTCGCGATTTATTTCGAATTT
Organism: Ladona fulva; assembly: GCA_000376725.2. NCBI lineage: Eukaryota > Metazoa > Arthropoda > Insecta > Odonata > Libellulidae > Ladona > Ladona fulva. The sequence goes on along the minus strand of KZ308578.1, from coordinate 244,882 downwards.
CCTCACAAAATTCTTCTCATTACGATTTCTTCGTAAGGATTATAGGCCCTCGTTTCTACCTAATTCAACATTGATAATTCAAATTCTGTTTGATTTTTAATTCATTAAAATTCTCACCGAGGTTTGAACTTTGCTTACCGTTGCAAATTTTGTAAAAAAGATCTATTTTCCTTCATCTTTGCCAACAAATACACCTGTTTTCTGCCGTTTACGCAAAATTTTATAAAACATATTCACTAAATTAACCTTGGTCTCCACAATCTTAACTAAAGTTCACGAGTATTTATGACCTAGGCTTCCATTACAACACCTTTTTTGTTTCCCTAATCCATCTTCGGCAGTAAAGAGTCAATCTATCTATCCATCTTCGACGTTGCGAGCTCTTCCTTACTGGTAACGGTCGATCGCGTATATTCCAGAACGTCCTCTGACGTCTTTCTTAAGCGCGATTCAAGGAACCTGGTCCATCCTTTGCCAACATCCCAGCTGCAATTACCTGTGCTGCCTCATCTCCAGACAGCATTATTCTCATCCGATCCATTCACTCAGAAGTAATTCTGTTCCCCTCATCTCCTTTACCATTCATTCTTGTGCCATTTCATACGCTTCCTACACGTACCAGTCGTTGCCAAAACTTTCTTGCCCTCGTTCCATAAATGCCCATCTTTCTCTTGCTTATTTATCCCTTTTATGTATTAATAATAATAAATAACATCATAATAATAACATTAATAATAAAATAATACTTCAAAAGTCTGTGATTATGGATGCCTATCACTTAAATAGACCATTTTTAGATGAAGACTAATAATCTTTGTAATCGTATGGAATTTTGCATCAGTCCGTTCCCATAACACCGTCATTATGTGGCGAGAACGAAATATAAAATAATAATAATATCATTTTTATAAAATAACTCAGCGGTGTGATTAAGTATGACAATACTTGCAAGTCTTCATAATGGTCAAATTGAGAGTAGTGACTCATCTAACCTAGTGTATCTGGAGATTTAAAAAGAAATAGACAGCGGTATAAAAGAACAAAGAAGCAAATTTCATTGTGCGTACAAATACTTAGATTGGAACTTAGGTTAACCCTTCCACGACAGGAAAAAAACTGCAAGAAAGGATGCGCGAAAAACCAGCGAAACCTACGGATATTTAAAGATAACTTATTTTACACATTTCCACGTGTATATTTTTATCACAACCACAAAGCTAATCATCATATCGTAAGATGATGATTTGATCTTATTATAGCTCATATGTGCCCAAACCGGTCACGTTAAAAAAATATTCGAAGAACGGTGTAAAATACGATTTTCATTCCTACTTTGTTTGGCATGAATTTCTGTATGGTAAAACCTTCCACAATTGGTTTCATCCACTGATCGTTTATCTAAATTTAAAGACATGCAGTATTGTACGGCGTAACTGAAAAGTTAACATAGAAAATATACGTATAGATACACTACTTTATGTTTGTAAGAAGAGGTGATTCAACTCTGTTAAACAAATCGAAAAGGAAATCGACTTACACAGTTATGAGCCATTGGTCTCATTAGTCGAATGGAAAATAATAGTTTAAAAGATCTCTAATAGTCACGTGTTTGCGTCAATATTTACAAAAAACTGTATTAAAATAAAGATAGAATAGCAGTAAAATAACGCCTCTGTTTTCTTGTTTAAAAATTCATCAGAAATTTCACATCTTCGTTGCTAAAATTACCCTTAGTTAGCTACCCACTTACATTATTCTCTTATAACTCATCCATAGAGTCAAATCCTGATTAACCGGCTGGGTTGCTAAATGGAGATCGGCGGATGATCGATCCCCTGGGTGGACCAAAAAATAAAAAAAAATTGACGTTATAACTTCTGGGTAATTTTAGTTCTCAAACATCAATAAATACAGTGGCATAAAACATACATATGTATTCGAATAATCGTATTAAATTGCGTCAACCAATGAGAGACTGCGCTGCAAGTTGCAGAATTAAACGGCCACCCACAGAAAAGGTGGTGCATTGAAATTATTTGGGTTAAAAAGAGACGACTTGTATGTTCTGAATCTCGCAATTCTACGTTTTCTTGGAAGGGATGTTTAACAAGGAAAAAGAAAATGATGAACTGATGTTGGTTCGGTCACAGTACCGGCATAACCATAACATAACTTCGGGGTTACAAATGCTACTGTCTCAGAATTTAAAAAAATGTCGGATTCTTCTTCTTAAACTAAAATTTGAACGTTAAACGTCAGGTGTTGTTTGGTGAAAAACTCGCTGTCTCAATTGTTGACTCTTTGCTATCCTTCTCAAATATTAACGGTCACGGCGAAGATCATTGTTGTGTAACGCTTCACTGTTCGTAACAATCACCTTCTATTCATTATTGTATTGATTTCAAGAGCATAAATATGATGGCCCAAATGATTCACTAATCATTGCTTTTAAATATCCTAATCATGAGTGGAGTATAACCTGCACAAGCTCCAGATGGGTGGCCGCCCTGATTCAATTAACGCCGATGACGTTATTGCAGATTTCTTCCTTCAGTATCACGTCGTTGGTGGATAACTCGTACAATTTCCAGTTGAAAGTCGTTTTATAACTCTTCATTGCTGTGTGCAAAACATCTACATCGCCGTCTTTTTAATTTGAGGCTATTTTGATGGGTTGGATATTTATCATTATTCTTCAATTTCCCGTATTTTGGCTTGTTCCATATCAGCCTCGGGTTAATGACTGCACAAACATATTTTGAGGTATAACTTATCAATATTCGAGCACTGAGGTCGCTTTGATTGCCGTGCCATAAGGAGTAAATGTCTATGTAAGTACACTGCAAGCCGCCTTTCGGCGTGTGGCAGGTGGTGCATGCACCATGACTCTATTTCCCTTATCGATTATTTTCGCGTATCGTTCGTGGAAAAAATGAGTTCTTGAATCGATTGTTTCTAGCTTCTATTTCTCTGATCTTTCTCGCGGTATCGGAACGGCCTATATAGCATGATGAACGCATTATATCGGCTACATCATCTCTGAACGTGCTTTCTCTAAATTTATCCAGTAAATTGATTCTTTGTTGAAATCTTCTAACATCCAAAAATTCCCATTGCGTCCTGAAGCATCTAAGTGACAATCACTGATTTATCGTAGCAATTCTTTAAAAAACGTGTCACCTTTTCTAATTTTTGAATATTTATCAGCAGGATCCCATACACTACACGCATACTCAAGATGAGGTCTAACTAACGCAAAATAACATCGCTAGGAGTCCGCTTCGCTTGCTTACTGTTTGTACCCTACCATATGTGTAACGCGGTTAGTTCGCCATCCAGATATTACTACGCCGGAGAATAGAGAGTCTGCCACATTACCTCCACCTATTCTACCTCAGAATTCTTTCACCGTCTTTCCTGGGCAGGTCCCGCCTTCGCTGAACTACAGTAATCTCTCCCCACATCCTCTTCTACGTCCTTTCTTCCCTCGGCTCTCTCCTCTCCATCGCCGAACATGAATCAGTAGGCGCCTCATCTCAATGTGAGATTTCCTAACGTCGAAGTCCCCAGGGGAGTGGGCGGCGGGGGAGGGCTTGTGAATGCATGCGTGCGTGAGGGAGGAAGGATGGATTGGCAACCGAAGGGGATATTCCCTCTCTCTCTCTCTTTGGCTATGATAGGAGGAGAGGATCCTAATCCATATAGCGAACGGAGCGACTAGTCTCGTTGGGATTGCGCGTTTTGTTTTATTCCAGATACGTGCCGCGCTATACACTAGGGTCCTACCAAGTTTCACGTCATACATCTACGATAAAACCTCAATTAACCCTTGGTTTGGCAGCGTTTGGGCTACATCTCTTAGGTTAGATACGTAGAGGTTGATAATAATGGTATTATTATTTCATGCAACCTACGTACTGAGGGTTGAACTTTACCTTATCAAGGAATACAAGTCAAAAATTAATATCAGAGGTCCCTATTTATCTCTTATAATGACACTAGATGCACCATGAAAAGTAGCCGAAATATCGCTTAGTTCATAAAAAAATTTCGGTAAGAAGTAGTCGAAAAAAATAAAATAGGTTGAATTTGTCTTGAAAATATTGTATCGGTTCAGATGTTAAACTGATTATATGAGCCATGTACTTTTTCAAGCATTAAGTCATGCCATGTCATGCTGAGTGACTTCTCTTTCTACACATATTACCTATTACCATCGGTGGATTTGCGCTGTCTTTTCACACCCACTTTTTCATGTTTTCCTGTTGTCAATTCTTTTCCCAAAACTAAGATTCTACGCCCTTCTACCATTAGCTACATCGGGAAATTTTCCAATTTTCTTGCAATCCTCCATTTTTAAAAATTGCATTGCTTTATTATTGGTATTGCTCACAAAAAATAAAAATAAATATATGATCCATGCCAGCCAGGTGTTAACTGCTGTTTTTATTTTCGTTCGGAAAGTAGTGCAATCAAAAACAAATGTTTACGTATGAATACTAGCCAAGGGTAAGAGAAAGTCGTTAAAAATTGTGCAAGGAAGTGTGCGCACATGGTAGTTTTGTGGTAAAATACATGCCCGGAGAGTGAGAGACCCGGGTTCGAGATCCAGTCATGTCGCCATATTTTACTTCTTTTTATCCAAAGGATTCACCCAGCCTCATGACTTCTCAGACAGAGACGTCATTTATTATCCTTGACCATGTTACAATCCTGGCATGGAACCGGTGACGCATATGATATTAACGCATTGCAGATTTGGCTGACTGTAGCCTAAAGTGACGCACGCTCGTTTGGAAGACTATGTATGTAGTTGGAGGTTCTAGCTTCAAACTATGAAGTTACTAATCTTAACTATGCTTTTAGTTATTAAATATCGAATTTAATAGGCCAGAGCATTGGTTTTATAACTATGAAGTAATATATCTTTCGTTAGAAATCACTTGCTTACTTATAACTATTCCTGATACAGTAGTATAACTATAGTTTACTTCAGCGATGGAAAACTCCGTTCCGCGAATTTATCTTTTTTCGCATAGAGAAATAGGCTCGCAATTAAGAGTATCGTAGCTGGCAACATATTGGATGGATACAGTAATCAGCCACGAGGGATTTTAGTATAAATTGAAATTATCTTACACTGTACAAACCACCAGAGAAATTAGTTCCAGACAGACTTTAGAGTCGCCAGTTATAAGTGAAAGTCTCTTACGTAAGGAAAATTATTTTTGATTCTCCGATTCTGCATTTCCCTTGTCCAGTGGATAACACGGAAGCGAACCGAAATGTTGAAATAAACTGACGGATACCGTGGGAAACCGAGCAATTGTCAGTTACGTAGCCGATGGTACCGGGTCTGTTTCTACTGACCGAAACTACACTATACTGGGCATGGATCAACATAGTCTAGCGTAGCCGTCAACTCCGTTAATTTATTCCGTTATATTCTGTTGAATTCGAAGCAGAGTCTGTGCTGTGAATCTATGTATTATCTTCGAAAATTTCTCAATGCAAGGCATTAAAATCACAGAACTAACTTTTTCGCATAGGTGGTGTAGCGTTAAGTGTACGCAGGGCCTAGTTACAACAGTCACCCCGCGGGGATATAGTGCTTTACTGGATTCACAAGTCTCCATACTTTCCTATTAGTGTATCTTATAAGGAGGATTGAATACCAACAGTAACCAACAGTTATAACTACTATACTATATAATTTACATAACATAAAACAACACCCCTCAGGCAGGGGTGGATCGAGAAATTTTCCAAGGTTGATTGGTTTGAGACGATTTTGCTACGTGCTCAGCGACATGTGACTTTAGCTCCTTAATTTTCCACTAAAAAGCGTAGAAAATGCCACTTTGAGGTGATAAATTAATAAGATGTTTATTGGCCGTAGAAGCACTTCGCTGTCTGTTTTTAGTTTAACCCGTTTCCGACCAAAGTTGCGAAAACGTAGCAACATTTTTCACATATTTACAATTTTTTTACACAGTTTATATTTCTTACTTTCCTTATCTTACTCGCCAATACAAATTTGCAAATAAACGGTACATTTCTTACTATTAATCGATATTTTCCTTTATCTCACCTTAGTCCTTAATGGGTTAGGCACCCCGTCATATCCTGGGCAAATCGCTGGTTCTACAGAGTCATTATTAAGAGGGCGATCGCCCCAATTGCCACCCTTAAAGGTCGCTCTTCGAAATTTTACGATGATTCAATTAGTCGATCTTACCGGAATAACCGGAACGTCGATGGTTATCTTTACCCTAACCGACGAGTCTTCATGTTTGAACTAGAGGTCGATATATTGGTAATTTACCCGATGAAATGGCAGATTATTTAATTAACGCGATGTAAATTGATAATATGAGAATAAAATCTTACACGATAACACTTGCTTAATCGCTCATTCAAATGTTTACGGTTTAGCGGCAGGTAATCGCTGTTTAAGACTCTTACATTTTTTTCTTCCCGTCATCATCATATTCCCTCTGACACACTCAGATTAAATTGAGACCTCTATTAAGGAAGAAACATCTTTCTACTAGTCTCTTGATGGCTCTATCGTAGAGTCACCTGCTCTCACTTTCTCATTTGATTGCTGCTATTCGGATTCTACGGCTGTGAAGCAGTCTGCGGGACCCAAATGTCTCTTAAAAAGTTGGAAAACGAGCAGCTTCCAGATGTCGCTACGGGTAAACATACTCGGGAGAAACCCTTATAAGCTGGCGAGAACTCGTTGACGACCGAAACCTGTGAAACGCGAAAATAAGGAGATAAGTTAGTTTCGCATCCGCTTATTCTTATAATGGACGATTACGGGAAGAGCTGGAATTCGACTCGGCCGAAAATTGAGGAGAGATCTGCAAGATTTTGTTTGCTCAAAAGGTTACCATACATAAAGGCAACTGTTTTTAATACTGTTACGAGCGATTTTGCGTTTATTTTCACAGTAACCACGTCTATAATGCGATTCGATAATCTCCCAGTATACGATACAATAAAAACGTCTCAATTGGACGATATTAGGACGAGAGAGTCCCATCTTCTATTTAACCCTTATTAGAATTTCGTACAAATATGAGTATATAACATTAAGATGTTTTAAACAACAATATGTACACATTTTAACACGCTCAGTGGAAATTGAAATAAAAAAGAAGAAAAAACTGATTTTTCTTATCTCAGAAGAAATGTTTCCATTACAGAAAAATCCCCACAAAGAGAAGGGAGGTGTGAAAAACCTGCGAAAGTGGAAGGAGAGAGTGAAAGAAAGAGAGAGATAGATTACATAAAGAATAGTGGAAATTGCAAGTTATAATCGTATAAAACAAATATCAGAACATAATAATAATAGAGTGCGTAGTATGAATCTGGAATGAAGGACTGCAAGAAGGTTCCATGATGCGAGGGTTTCCAGGAATACGCAGTGGAGTCAGTAGAAATAACGAAACGTCATCATTTCGTATTAAAATTGGATTCTCAGTCAGATGCGTTTGATACATCAGTACAAGTAAATAAAATATAAAATTGCATTATACTATTTAATATACATGATTAGAGGGTCGTCTTTGTTGGCAAATTTAATCATTAGGAGATGCACTATTATTTACAGGGAAGGAAATATATGATCTTCCGCGTGATTTTCGTTTCAATGATATACCTCCAGCAATCCTCTAGCGAAGGAAACTGTTTTATTGTGTTTTTATTTACTCTGCTTTGTTTTTTTTTTACATTTTACTTAAAAAAGTTTCGAAATGGTTTAATTTTATCATCCTAGACCACCCATCCCAGCCAAACCTGTCGATGGAACACATTCAAGCCGTTGGAACGCATATTGAAAGCTAGTGATTCTCCAGAGTTTAATCTTCATAAATTAAAAGCATAAAATATAAAAATTTAATCTACTGAAGGACGATTAATATACGGAGGAATATTCAACGACAAGGGAAAGGACAAAAATTATTTTAATCGATCCGTCACCTGGAGAATGATAACTGAACTCGAGGTTTTAATCATTTAATAAAAAAATGCTTCGAAAAACAGGTTGATAAAATGGCATCGTCTACCGCTTGTTGTTTCCGGATTCTTGGCTATGATGACGAACTTGTCGTGAAGGAATTAATTACGGATTTCTTTTGTTCCATTCTCCGGTGGTTTTTAATTAAAACGGCTCGGTACTTTGGCTAGGAGATTATTCACTAATAAGGATGCACTTTAATTTCAACCATACGTCAGTTTTCCATAATCACAATCGCCCTATTTTCCGTAACGAGGAGCATGTATTGTCTTGAATGCATTGTCTTATCTTGGAAATATCCCTTCAAATTCGTCCGTGGCTTGTATTTTTGCGAAAAATGTTTGGATGCAGAAATTACTCTTTCGTGGATAAGAGATTATTTCCGCCTCTCTACGCATCGACAATGTAGTGGTATTATTTTCGATTAAAAAACTATCATTGTCGAAGATAAGAATATCCTTTGTCACAGTGAACACCTAACGTATACCCTGGTATAGAAATTTTACAGCACAAGAGGATTATTTCCGTTGGTTTTCATATTAGAATACTTAAAATTTATTGTTATATAGAATAATAATAATAAATATAATATAGGTGAATCTTTACCAGCCTCTTTGCTGAGAAGCAGAAAATGAAAATAATGATAATGATATTAACAATGATGATGACGACGATGATGTGACGATGATGATGATAATAATAACAATAATAATAAAATAAATCGTCTTTATTTGGGCAAGTTTGAGACTAAAAGTCTCCTCTTTCACCTAAACCATCATCATATTCATAACAGATGCGTATTCGGTTAATGAATGTTTTAATGGATATCCGCGCACGTTAACGTGCACTGAAAATTCAAGGATGTTCTTCTGACCGTTCTGGCTTTCTGGTGAATAATGTAGTGGTAGAGGAAAGTTTAGATACATTCCGATGTAAATCTTTTCCATATTGCTCTATTTATATAAACATAGCTAAATCTTCTGTTGATATCTCTTCTTCGTCCATTTTATTGTCCATATAAGTTCCATACCAGACATTTCGCAGATCTCTTGGGCAGTGAAATCCCGATTATCTGTGGGCGGAATATCCGATATGCGGATTATCCGTGCGTAACATTTTATTCTTCTTCGATATTTTCTGTCGTATTTTAAAGTATCTTTGGGTTATAGTACAAGCAGGACTTACATGAAACGGACTACAATGCCATCATCGCTGGGCCCCCAGATAGCATAGTGGGGAGCGCGTTCGCCTCTATAGAAAACTGTCCCGGGTTCGATTCTTTGTGGGAGCCAATATGTGCGAAATAACCTAAACAATCGGAGCACTTTTAACTATTATTTTACATCTTCACTGCTAATGATCTGCGGTCGGGTGAAGGAAATTCATAACGAGTCCATGAAACAAACAAAGAGAGGGCTCCCAGATAGCGAAGTGGTCAACGGGTTCGACTTCGGTGAAAGCGGTCCCGGGTTCGATCCCCGGTGGGAGCCTACGTGCGAAATGACCTTAGCTGTCGAAGCACTTTTAACAATACTACTACTACTAACAAACAAAGATAAGGGAAAATATTCGCAAATGACAACAAAATTATTTACTTTCGTAAATTATGAACATCATAAGAAAAAAAAGGTGAAAGTTTGGATCATCCGTGTTTCCTGATTGTTGAGAATCCTCTACCTATCGAGGCCCAATCGATAGCTCACTATAATTAGAATTTATGTTTCCTAATGGATCTTATGTTTGTCATGAAACAATGTTTCATATTTATTGTCACCATTAGCATTATCCTGTAAGTGAGTTTAAAAGACTCTTGGCTGACCTGTCTCGTTTCTCAAATAATCATTCTTCGATGTTGTGCTATAGCCTAGAATGCTCTTAGATCACTTTCAAGCTGAATTATTTCGAATTATATAATAATAATAATAAATGCCTTTATTTGGGCGAGATTGAGACTAAAAGTCTCCTCTTCCATCTAACCCATTGTCATAATAAATACATTTTTGAATTTGAAGAAATAAGAAAAATGAATGTATGTGTGTATATCGACGGCGAAATCGCTTTTACGAATATGAACTACGCTGGAGATCTTTGAACGTATTGGTAAATTGACCTTGACCCCGTCCCCAACTCTATTTCCTGGTATTGAGACGTCTTCCGCGTTACGTCAGGATTGTGGATCATCGGGGATGCCCAGTTAGTGGAGCATCGTGAGAGAAATCTCTTGGGAGCGCGGATATTTATGCAGGGTGTTCCGAAATTCAAGTAAAAACTTGGCCAATTTGCCAAATGTAACTTTTGAGAGAAAAATCCACGCTTTTTGCTTGGGTTTTTGGGTTCACGGATCCAAGTGACCGAAATTTAGGGAAGTATGGAAGTGAATTTGAAGTTTTGATTTTCAACCCCCATTCTAAGAGCGACATTTAAAATGAGCATTTCTGTAGTGAAAAGTCAGTGCAAAAGTAGTGCACAAGAAATTGTTCTTAATCTATGAATTTTCAGTTACTGGAATAAAACAAATTGCTGATAATGGTATTTATATCTTCTTCTTCACTCAATGGATAAGGCAACATTTTTGTTGAAAGATAGAATTGAAATTAAGGTGCCTCGACTGCTGAGGTCATTTTGCTAAAATGTAGTATAAGAACATTTCTGTTTCTGAAACAATCTTAATCTCGGGCGTCAAACGCTTCTTTGTCCTCTAATCTTATACTCCATGACGATTCTGGGGAGGCAGTCAGGCTGAATTCTTCCAACATGTTCACACCATTTGATTTCATACTCTTTCATTTTATCTTCAAATTTTAAAATCGCTAACGAACTCGAGAAAGTGCAGCGCAAGGCGATACGATTTGTTAAAAAGTTCTACGATGGAAAAGCAAGCGTTACGCAAACGCTCTCAGACGCTGGTTGGGAATTCTTGAAAGAAAGGAGATTAGAAGTTAGGTTGCGATTACTTGATAAATTCAGAGAAAGTACATTTGCGGTAGACGTATCGGTAAAAGGACCTAAAACTCAATCCCATGACAGCTAGTTGCTTAATGCATCGACATTGGAAGGTATCGATTCCATAAGTGAGAAATTACTATATTAGTTAAGTCAAGGGTTTGCATGAGTTAATATTTCAAAAATTCACCCCATAAGACCCCCTAAAATGCAATCTTATGGCAGCTAATTGTTTTAAGAATCAAAAATAGAAGGTATAGATTCCCTAAGTGAGAAATCACCATCTTAGTCGAGTCAAGGGGTTGCATAAGTAAAAATTTCGAGATAAGTTAATATTTCACCCCATAAGGATCCCTCAAATTCTGTCCCCTGATAGATAATTGTTCTATGCATCGACATTGGAAGGTATAGATTCATTGAGTGAGAAATCGCTATTTCACTCAAGCTATCAAACTGTGAGGAAGGTTAATACATTTCCCTCAGAGATTGCTAATCGATTCCCAGGCAAGATTACCAACGAAAAAATCCTTTCTGGAACTCTGTTTTTTACCGATTGCGAGTATGAATCGTCGATGTCCGAAGAGCATAAACATCCCAAAAACGGCCGGAAAACTTTCAGGAGGCGCAAGGAATAGAGCAGCAAAAACGAGAGAATTTACAGTGCGGTCCGTTGTGAGGCGCGAGACTCTCCAAAACTGCAGTAAATAGAGGTGGAAAGAGCGGGCCTTTTTTTGCCACGCGTCATCGGAGAAAATGCAATTTCGCCGGGAGAAAAATGAAAAAAAAGAGGAGTCGGGGAGAGGAAAAAGTTTCCAAATTGTGGTCCATCGGACTATTGCTAGAAGAGGAAAACAAACGGGCGTCTGCGAATGAAAAGAGTCTCTGGAATTAACGGAGCCGTTTCATCACTCGCGGAATGTTTAATTTGGGCCGGGATTTTGTTCTCGCCGAACGAAATTTCGCCGAAGCGAGATATTCAAAGGGTTTTATTCTCCACGTTCGATGGTTTTTAGTCGGAACGATGCTTTTACACGCGAGGAGGATTTTTGTTCCCCTCCGCGCCCGTGCATTTGGTTAACGTATGGACGCACGACAAGGTTGATTAAAATTTTTTCATCTGGTGACGAAGAGAGGGACCAAATCATGGTTCGAATTTTCTATTGCTCCGCGGGGGTTTTGTGCGAGCTGTGCCAATTAAAGTGCATTGTCTGAAGCATACAGTCACGTAATTTTACCGCAAATTTACATGTATTTAAAATAGGAGTAAATTGAAAACTCAGAAGAGCTGTTTTATTGTTAATCATTTCTGTGGATGATTAAACTTGGATCACCCGCATCCCTAGCGTAAGGACGAACATTTAGGAAACTCCATTACGTAGTAGTATGAAGCAAACAACAAAAAAACATCAAAACTCAACTGATTCTACCCATTACGTGTTTAGCCCTCAAAGAAAGCTTCATCAGGGGCAATGAGTGTATAATATAGTGTACTACTTTACGTAGTATCATTGTTAGAAGTTCTTCGACAGCTGAGGTAATTCCTCACGTAATTCCTCACTGGGAACCGAACCCGGGACTGCTTTTGCCAAAGTCGAACGTGTTGCCCACTTGGCTATCCGGGAGCTCTCTCCAAGACAAGAGTACAGTTGGTATGGTAGAAGTGATTCTAGTAGTATTATTGTTGCAAATGACAGCTAAGATCATTTCGTACATATGGGCCCCCATCGGGAATCTAACCTGGGAACTCTTCTTCCAAAGGCGAATGCGCTGCCCATTTGGCTATCCGGCTTTTTCTGTGTATGGAGCCATGCAAGCAAGCGTTGTATTCGTAAATGTAAGAACAGGTTCAGCCTAAATCCAGGCGTTTTGTTAAGAATTACTACAGCAAAGAGTTTCGTTCCCAGATGCTCGTTGGCGTAAAGAGAGAATCGTCAGAGCAAATTATTAAGATGTTGACATTTTCGAAAAAAAACATGCTCGATGAATTCGGAGGCAATACGATCTCGGAATACGCAGTAGATATTGTGCGTCCACCATGCTACGTAGGCCGAGCAGATGCTGTAAGAAAAGCAGGGGAAATAGATGCTAGAACATGCTGTTAAAAAATTCGTTTTTTCCGCTGGCGATATGCGATCGTTACTGTTTACAGAAATGTACGGTGAGAATAATATTAAACTCCCTTAGTAGTAGCAACTGTGCAGTGGTGTGATGGTGGATAAATTTAATTTTTCAAAACAACATGCAAAGAAAATCAAACAGATAAAAAGTCAACCAGGCAGATGTCCTCCGAAAGCAAGAACAAAACCGACTTTTACCTCCCTTTTTTTTCTTTCGCCCTTCCATTGCTACTAATGTCATGTGTCATTTCTTTAATTCTCCCTCAAGTTTTTTACCTGATAGGAAAATAATGGAGACAAAAGAAAACAAACCAATGCAGCCACCGACTGACTGAAAAATGTAAGGAAAATGTAACATGTGAGTATGATTAAAACCAATCTTTTTTGAAAAAGAAAGATTAAAAGAAAGGGGAGTAATTGTCGTTTTGTTGTTGTTTTTGGAGGGCATATGCCTGGTTGTCTGTGTCTCCGTTTGATTTTCTTTGCTCGTTGTTCAGATAAATTCAGTTTTCCACCACCACACTACTGCATAGTTACGACTGAAGGAGTTTGTTCATATTCTCACTTTATAATCAGCTGTGCATCCGTTATCTTACACAGCAAGAAATAGAAATTGCTGGAGCACAAAGCTTTTATTTTATAAAATATGGCACTCATCCGACAAAATGTTCGGCAACCGTTTCACAGGCGGCGCTAAAGAGCGGACTCTAGAAGGAAGATTCTAAGCCAAAGCAATGAATTCAATAAGCAACAGCTTTAGAATGTAATTTTTTCTTTTCAAAACGAATGGATGTTTTTCACTTCTACTTCACTCCACACTCTCTGTTTTGATATTTCGGCTTTTCTAACGTTGTTCTTCTGCGGTGTACAGAAGATGAAGAGTTAGTTTGTTTTAGCACGAAGGGTGAAAGAAGTGCGAAATTTTTCCAAAAGCCTCATTCCGCACGCGAAGCTACGTTTATTGCAACATTTCAACCTGCGCGTTCATCCAGCCATTTGGAAGGATTCGGTTCGTCCACACGAATTCTTCCCGAAAGTAATCTCAGCCTTCCACTCAAGGTGACCTTGGCAATGAAACAAACACAAACGCCGCCACTCTTCCGTAGCTTAGAACTTATTTTCACGCATAATCTCCCCCTCTGAACATCGGAAGAAACGTCCGAAATGGATAACATAAAGTAAGCGTGGATGGTTATCACCCCCGCTCTAAGATCCACGTGGACGAGGGAGTTGATTAGCGAAAGCATTCCGGACGCTCAAAATGTTGGGAAAGGAGCCTTTTTAAAGCTGCGAAACGAAACTTGCTGTCCGAAGAGTCTAATTGAATGACGAAGAATGCCTTGCTAAAGAAGGCAGTCTTCTATTCGTACGTCTCGGCAATCTTTTGAACCGGAGTGGAGAGAGCATACTGTGTGGAAATGACCTTGAGCTGAGGAGAAATAGCTGCAGCGTAGAGGGGCGACTAGAAAAAAAAACAAGCGAAGCGCGACTAGGATAGTCCATAATTGGTGAGGGAACCTGAGGGAGCATCCACGGAGGAGATGTTATGTACGCGCTCGCAACCGCGCTTATGTACGAATCTCGTTTTTAAAGCCGTTTTAATCATAATAAACTCCATAAGAGTTCGAGCGTAATGGCACCCGACCTTTCTGGGTTATTTCTAAGCATGGGAGCGCTTCAAGATCGTCTACCTCTCTCGAAGCCCTCTCGGAGGTAGATCGCTTTGCCACGGAGGAAGCCGGCGTTCGCAAAGTTCTCTCACGTTATCCCGAAAGTTCTTTCTCAAAACCTCACGGACTACTCTCGAAAAGTCGCGCAAATCTTTGCTCTTTTCCCCGCGGACCTTTCAATTATATTCGTGCGATCGTCGAGCGGTTCGGGAGATCATTACGGAAAAGGCCGTCCTTTGCCAGAATTTTCGGTCGGAAAAAGGTGAAATTGAAGCTGTAGGAACTTGTGAGGGTTGGTGAAAAACGACCGATACGTATTAATCTTTATCCTTTATATCTTTATGCAATGATAGATATATCTATATATCGATATATGTCTTTATACATCGATACACGTAGACGTAGGCTTTTTTAAACCCGTATAATATTTCCTTCTTATATTGCTTTTTCTTTTGTTCCACTCCCAAAAGCTCTTTCTTTAAATATTTCTGTCCTAGGGTTGGGTGTAAGATACTAACTAGTCCAGAAGTAAAGTTGTTTTATTATTATTATATTGATTCATGTCGATCGACGTATGTTCGATATCATCACTTCTCCTTCATCCTCCTTTGATTTCTTCCCTAATCCGAGTTAACTAAGTTATTTTCCATGAACTTTTGTACTTCCTGTCTGCACAAATCTATTGTCTTCTCTTTTATCTTTTGGTTAACCTTCTTTTATACTTTCTGGCCATGTTATTTTAAAGTAACATACAAGGATTTAATTTGTACTGTTCCACAAAGGTACCTTTGTGGAACAGTACAAGTTAATACACATTAAAGTGTACAAATTAGTGCACATTAGAGCATCGTATGTCATTTTGAAGATGGAGTTTCATCAGATATCGCTCACCCAAATTAATTTCATGTTATTTCACTCCTAATGTTTAGATGTTCATTCCGTTCAAGAGTAGGGTTACTTTCGTTCGATCACCAATCTTAGGCAAACCCATTTCGCGCTTCTCTTGTTTTTTTTTCAGGTAACTCCTCCTCGCTGCAGCTGTATCACTTCAATGATGTGTCATTTATCAAGGTTTTTGTGAACATGCTATTTTTATCCGTTTCGATACCTCTTCGTTCATAGTTTAATCTTCCCATTTAATATATTTTCTCATAAAGTCTCCTTCTTCCATTATAATTCAGCCTGGTATTCTGGTCAATATTAGCTCTTATGTTATCATTAGCCTCCCATGAAGCAATGCTCAGTAGTCTGTCGCCCTTATAATGGTGTAGCTGAAACCGGTCCTCTAAATGCAAATATTTTGGAAATTACGAAGTTATTCTTCGCTTAATAATAAAATCGATGTTGTTAGGCGTGACTTCGTGGAAAGCCATATCTTTGCTTTTATTTTTGCTTTCATTGCATTATTCTTCACTTATTTTTAAGTGATACTTTTCCAGGGATGGCGAACCTGTGGCACACGTACCCTATCTTTGTTGTGTATTCTTCACCTAACAAATAGAGCTCCAGAATAAATAAATGTGGATTCTGTTCCTTGCCAATTATAATTAATGATTGTTTACGTAAATTATTACATCTTATACATCGTTGACATAACAAAACAAATAATGTTTGCATCTCACTCTACAGTTTGGCACCACAACATCACGCAAGTCCTTTATATTTATCAAATATGGTACTCTTACCAGAAAAAGTTCGCCATCCCTGCTCTATTCTATGCTTTAGAACACCATTTTCCTTCTTTTTTGGTTAACTCGTGACACATTTTTATCCAATGAATATAATTCTCCGGAAACTTGTTTGTACCGAGGTTTTTTCCTTTCCAAATGTTTAGCACAGGTGTCTTGATGTGCAGTGGATCCTAAACGTTTCCGTTGTCTAACAACTTTAAGTTTTCCATACCTAAATTTGGCACGTTTTCACCAATACATAAACAGTATTCTGTTTTATCAATAATCATCTAGGTCCTATAGTTTCTATTTTTCTTTCAATTCCTTTGCCATATGTAGCCATCTTTAGTCTGAGCAAAGACAACCTGAATCTCAGCAGAGAATAATAAACACGATGCAGTCCCTTGATGGTTTCTTATTAGCACTTTACAAATACTCCTCAATATTCGTCCAAAATCGTTTAAATTACCATCAGTCTGGTTTAGTAATAGCAAAACACTGACAGAATTTTTCCAAATCGCAAACACATTTCATCATCAGTTGGTTCAGGGAATATATTTCGGTGAATTTTCTCATTTATACGATAGAAAGATTTTTAAGACACACAAATTTGTTATAATCAAGTACTAAGAGTGGCTCTTCAAAATATGTCAAGTGAAAGACACATAGTTCCGATAGTTTGATACTCTGGTAATATTAATCCGCACAAAGGAAATGATGCTTAAAATCGCGTTGAATCTATTCAGATGCGATATAGTGGTACAAATGGATTTGTGGGACTGAGTATTGTGTCCTTCAACCGCAAGACTTAAAGTACTATTTGTATTCCTTGAACGGAGAGGGAAAGGAAGGAAAAGTTTTAAAACGCCAATTTATGTTCAAAGTTTCCGAAAAATAAGTTTGCGTAACTCTCACGATTCGAAGTGTTACGAAACTTGTGTAAGGCAATGCCTTGATCCAGACAGTTACGACCTGAAAGACTAAATAGGGCAACTGCAACGGCCGCTCCAACGGTAGGAATGCTCGTCCGGTAGATTTTACTTCAATCACTTTCGCATTTTGGCGCCGATCAATTCTGCCGTCTTTGGTACAGTGGAATGGCGAAACACGCCGGCAGAAAAAATGAATATTTACCAAACAAAAGCGGCCATTTAAATCTGCGAACGAACACTGGACGAATTACGAAATTATGTATTCATCCATTCACTGTTCTTATCTCAATTTAACTTCTTGGTCAACTTACATTTAAAACTCAGGGGCTCGGATGCGTGAGAATTGAAAAAATTCTTAGTTCTGGCATTCATTTGCTTGATTAATTTAAAAATTATATCTGCATATTAAATTAAATGTACAGGGTAAGATTTAAAATTTCAGGATTCCTGTCGTATTCCTTCATAAGAAACGTCTAGTAAACGCTGATTTAGGAAAGATTATCGCACATAACCTAGTAATTTCCTGCTACCATGTCTTGGTGAATGAAATATTTATCAATTATCTTTTGGTACAGGATAGAGAAGAATATATCTTTTATATACTTTTGTCTCAGTCTGGTTCATGGTGATGATATGAAAGCTACTGAGGTATGAATCATCCTGAATAATTGTATTTATTAAGGTTTCTCCTTATGCAATGTTACGAAAAGTGTTACTCGTAGAGCCATTGTGCTTCACTAACGTGGACTTCGTAGCATTCTGGATCAGTGAGGAAAGAAAGGGCAAACTACCTCACTCCTCATCTTGCCTAGTTAGCCTCGTTTCCCTCTCCTAGCTCTTCGTAGCTGATGGTACAGGGGATGAGGTCCAAACCGACCTTCGGGCTGAATACTTTACAGATAGACCCAAGTAATATTCGACTTAAATTAAAAGTCGAAGTATTTTGTGGCCAGGAAAAGTAGGAATTTTTCGCGCATCTACAATTAAAGTCAATCATAGATTTCCATGTGTGTTTTAACATGCGTGTTGCTAGATATAGCATATTATTACATGTACAACTTGACGTACACTATCTGGCAGTAAAAATTTACTACAGTAAATCGGCCATGATAATGATTCCTCAGTAAGTTTTTTAGCAGGAGGTGTGTTTTATGCATTAGAAAAGACTTCGTTGATGGCAGCGGCGGATTTAAGCTATCAGAGGCCCCAGCACAAAGATCAGATCGAGACCTCAACTAGGAATCACGAGAGTAAAAATTCCAAAATTTTCAGAAAGCACCTAAAATTCCACGAAATGGAAAACACGATCGTTTCATTAAGGCAATGGTTTTAAAAAATTAATTAAACATTGTATTTCTATAAATTAAAGTGACGGGTAGAATTTACATTATATATTGACAAATTAGGTAATATATTCTATATACATATTCTGTGGACTTACTCAACACGTATAAAATTCTCTCCTGAAGCGAAACAAGAACCCGTGAAATCGTGGTTCTTCTAAAAAAATTTAAACCATTTGCAGTACGTTACTGATAGTTTCTAGGTAAAGTCTTATTAAGGCCCCCCCATATGGATGAGTCCCGTACTAGCGATTATTGCGCCTAGTTATAAATCCGATATATTACGCAGGTGACACTAATCCATCAAGCTCAACACATGTTCCGCTTATTGTATTCTTATCATCATGCAAATTTTTAAGTGCCGCGAATTAAACTTTATTTCAAGTTCAATGAGTAATTCATGCAATTAGGTTGAAAATGGTGGAAAAAGTAACTGCAAGTGACTCAATGGCATGGCTAACTTTCTATTCAGGCTGATTCGGTTATTGCTTGAAAAGAGGAAGTCGTGCGAATCTTTTTTTTCTTGTCGCTAATTAACTATCGGTGAATCAAAGGAAATAGCGGTAAATTCGAGGAAAAGATAAGCAGTACACCGTTAGGTGGTCTACCGGAGCGAGCTGAATTCCACAAAAAAGACTTTGTGTAACTTTCGACACGTTTCCTGTGCATTGCTTTATTTATACCTGCTCGATAACATTTTCCGATGTTACCCTTCCGTTATATCTTCGTAAAGGGTTCCCTTTGTTTTCGTACTCAGCTCTTTTAAATCTCAAATATACCTGAGAGATTTCCTTTTCAATATCCTATTGATTTCCCGAAACGATGCGTTACATTATCGAATTTTTCGGTTGGGAAGTTAACAAAATATCTTACTCAAATTCTATTTTCTAGTTTCAATATTGTCAGATCTACATCTACAATACGAATTAGCTTTGGATATTTGCATGAAATGTCGCCGGAAAGTAGTTGAGTTTTAGCAATCAATATTTAGTTCAGTTTAGCACTGATATATTTTCACACCTCCGTGCTACAGTAACAGAATTCACGCATTCGCATTACAAAAGTAAATAAATCACATTTCGTGGAACTGCGGAGAATTTCCCATTCAACGAAGGCTATAGGAAAGAGGAACATTCTTCGTGTTATTATGAGTCGAGAAATATTGACAGTTCGGTCTCTGAGAGCTACTAAAGGTTTGATTTTTACTTACGTATGAGTGCGCGATTTGAGTGAGGCAGTGAAATACTGGGTACAATATATACCGGTTGCGATTGTTTTATAATTTTATGCGGAAAAATGTCCTCATTTTGAAAACAGTTTTGGAACCAAGACTTACCTCATCATTGAAATCAGATATTTTACACGAGATGCCCTTATTTAGAAACTTAGCAGTCCCTTATTAATTTTCTTAAATTCATATCTCTCTCGGTAAAGCTACTGATGTCATTGTAAGCAAGATCCGTCTTAGTTTCGAATTCGATCGGAATATACACCGATTACAAAATCTGTACTCTGAGAGAATTTTGCGTTCGGTATTCTTGGAGGACGTTTCTTTGCCATTTGGGTATTTTTACCTACTGGATTATTGAACAATTAATGTAAGTCATTGGCAGTATCGATTAGGCTCCTTACAGTCGGAGACCTGTGGGAATCCCTCTAAAAGAGCAAGAGAAACAAAAATCTAATTTTAAAATTTGGAATTTGAAAGGGAAATTCGTTCTTCCAAAGATCAGAAAGCCAAGCAAAATACGACCTAATCATCATCAATCGGACCTAATCGGATCAATCGATGGAAAATATCAAACATGAAATGCAAGGAGGATGTGTTCGTAAATGAAAACGTTTGTTGAATTAATGACGAACGTGTCGGAAGCGAATATAATCGATTCTTGTATCATTTAATCCATTTGTTTGACAAAAACCGCATGATGGGGATAAATTTAACACTCGACAGTTACAGGTTCAAATTGAAACAATTTTATGTCACTAAATTATTCATGGCGGGCCGTGTTATGAAAATGTCGAGATTCAAATGTTTTTTCTCTCTCGAATGAAGCCCTTTGATGCGTAGGAAGTTCCAATTTTATTAACTAAGGTTCGGACAACTCTGGTTTCATGGTAGTCTCATGATAATTACTAGTCTCTTAACAGTTAGTATATTGAGTTTTCTTCTGTTAAGTTAGGTTTTATTATTGGCTATTGCAAAATTCTCATATATTTCACATTTTTGTCAACTAACTCTTTCAAGTCGTGCGTATGTCTTATTTTCATCGATACATTTCTTTATTGGAAAATTTTTATGCTTAGGGTCCACCGTGTGATAAAGCTTATTTACAAGTAACCTGATTAACTCTTTATAACTTACAAGGGAAAAGAAACACCATCCCGTAAAGTGAGACCTTGGTTCGAGTCCCAGTAATTTCGCTATATTTCACATATGTTTAGCCTTATACTTATAAGCTGCTCGTTGGTTTATTTCCCGTATTCCTCTCTGCGGATTTTCTCGATTAATAAGTTGATTCAGTTATTTACCCTGCAGTAGATAATTTTAATGCTCTCTCTGTCGTCGTGGGGTCTTGCAAATTGATTGAAATCCTTTCCGGGACTCATTTCAAGTGTCAAGTTCGAATCAATTGAATAATCACTGCATTTATTCCCAATTCAAAGCGAAATTTACTAGAATGATTCCGTCCTATGGTTGTTATTTAAACCGAATTTACGACGCACTGTACCACAGAGGAGCCAGTGTTGCACTTAAAATTTTTTATTGTAATAATAATCGATTAATAATGACAGTTCATTTGAAATTAATAATCAATAATAGTAGTCGCAGTTTAGCTAAAGGTTCTTCGACTACTAACTTCTTCATTTCGCACGTATGGGTCCCCACCCGGAATCGAACCCGGGACTGCTTCCACCAAAGGCGGACGTGTAGCCCACTTAGCTATCCGGGAGACTAAATAATAGTAATCGATAATGATAATCAACAATAACAATCGATAATTAGGATCAAAAATAATTTTATCATAATAAAGGTCTTAATTTATGAAGTAATTCTTCTCGGGTTCTAAGCCGGGTGATATTGGCGTTTTCCACCGACGTTCAAGCTGCAAACTCCGCAGTCATCTTCGGAGTAAAATCTTTCAAGTCTTCATTTTGTTTGATCATACCACATTCATGATCAAACCCTACACATCAAAATCCATGACCATGAAACATGCATGGACCAGGATATAACTTTGACTCACTGAACCTGCTACAAACATGAAGTAGAATTAGTAAGAAATAGGAAAGAGAGGACTAGATCCAGAGTCCCAGAGACCTCAGTTAGAACGCTAACCCCAGTACCACCAAATTTCGGATTATAACGGAAAATTGTTTCACTTATACAATCAGTGTTCGTTTCTCCGTGTGATTTATATACTCCTTCATTCATAAAATTAATATTGCTTTGGTGAATTTCAGATAATCAACTCAGTTACCTTCCCTATCGTGATATTCGTTCCCATCGGCTGAAGCAAGTTATCCCTTGTTTTCCTCTTGATCGAGAACACATGTCACTCAGCGCTTTTCCATTTGTTTAGTCCTGACCACGTGCAATTCCATGGCCTTTTCCGGAGTCTTCCTTTTTTTCATTCCTTTCCACCGCTCAATCAAAGTACTTCGAACTTTTTCTGCCTCTGCTGTCCTTAATTCGAAGCGCAATCAATTTTGCCTCCTATTTTATTTTCGAGACCGGCTAAATCTGCACGGCATTTGAAAAAGAGGTCTATCCAGAGGTGGTGCATCGGTGGCAAACCCTACACAACTCCCGCACGAAACCGAGCCATCCCGCCGCGTTGCCGCAGTTAATGAAAACCTTTCAGTCATTTCCTTCGAAATTTTTCCTCCAACTTCCGCACGTCGGATGGATTTTTCAAGGAGGGAGCAATACCCTTTTAATTAACCTTTTTCCCGAGGGGGATCTTTCATTTAAAGTTGAGTCATCCCTGCTTTGGTGCTGTCGGACGATAAGAGTTTATTCCATGTTTTCCCTCCGAAAGCCTCCTCCTCGACCGATTTGTATTTTTTAATATAATTTGGAGGATATTCGCGGTTTAACAACGTTTCTCGGATTAATTTGAAAGTGGTTGGAGAGATGAGGAGTCTTGGGCAGGGAGAAAGGACCGAAGTCAAAGAGAAAGTCGGAAGGACAGAAGTCAAAAGGAAGTCGAATCTTGGTCCTTGCTGCTGATTCGCTTTACCGTGTGGTTTTTGAATGGCTTCAGGCAATCAAATGCAGATTTTTGTAATTTTGATGCAGTTGGAACCTTAAACTTCCCGGACAACTACATCCCGCAAATTTGCATTTGGACGTTTGAAGGCCTCGTACAATTGCGTGGGCCGTGGGACCAGCTGAAACTACCGTAGAAAATGTTTGCCAAGAATTTTATTTATAACCCATCCGCTGACATCCATATGCTCGACAATAGCTGTAAGGTATAAACAGTAACAATGAACAAACACATAAAACCATTCCCTAACCAGAAATACCCAGTTATCCGGGGTTCGAAGCCGGAGTCTAGGTATTGGTAACTTGCCAATCATTTCGTCACCAAGGTCAACATTTTTGATTATCAAGGCGAAAATATAAACGCCATTAGAGTGATTACTGACAGCATTTGCGGATCCAGAGTGGCGATCCTCCCTCCTATGAAGGCAAGATATTTGCCTATGATATTCCCATGTGTCTCACGGATGAGACGTTAGTCACTTTTATTTGTGATTTGTAATATCCTAGAGGGTCGTTTACTTCTCTAAAAGCTTTATTTTCCAATAAAAATTACCGTTTAATTGAATTTCTTTGCGACAAAATTATTTATTCACATTTTACTTATCTTTTTTAAGACAAATTAAAATAGCTGAGACATCTATGCATTACTTTCATTACTTTGCAGACAATTGAGAGTTTATGCACAGACGTGCCTTAGAGGGAATGAGTCTGAGAAGCACCGGTCCAATATGACAGTAGGACAATAACTTAAATTTGTAATCGTTGGGCTCATTCAAAATGAATGGAATGCACGATAGTCAATGGCAGAAAATCAAGGAAGGAAGATAATTACAACGCTAAGATAATCATATGGGGAATTATTCGTCAATTGCCTCCCCCCTTGACTAGTTTCTAGACCGCACCTTATACTGTCGTTGATGCATTTATGTAAAATTTATGTGGAATCAAATGAAACTACAACGGACCACCTATACTGTTTGACGCGCTGGTAATTGGATCGTAGGAAATTATTCGTACCGAAAAATCAGCATTCGCGTTCGTAAGAAAGGAAACGTGATAAGAAAGTAAGATAGTCACAAACACGATACGTTCGAGAGAGAGGGTGGAGGTTAAAAAAATAAAGACATGTTTTCGAAACATAACTGCGTAATCTGCAAATAGTCTATAGGAGCTTAATGTTGTTCACTTAAAATATTTATTGACTTACTGAGATCGAAAAACTTTTTCAATTCGTCGTGATATATCTTTCCAAAATTTTGGGTTGATGAAGAATGTTATGGAAATTAAAATATTATTTTCAAACAATACTAATCAAAATCAATATGTACTAATATAAACTGCAATAGCCTTCATGCCGCACACGACATTAAACCCTTTATAATCAACCTGAAACCCATACAGAAAACCCACCGAAAAGATGAATCATTTCAAATCAGCGAAACCTTCTCGGATATTGAGCAAGTGATACTACTTAATGAGACCGAGCGCGTTCTTAAACTCGGATTCTGGAGGCAGACGAGTCGTTCCGATCTAGTGGAAAAAGAAAGGAATGTTCCAGAAGAAATGATATTTGAGCCCAATGGCCAGTTTGGGCTCCTTCCCGTTCTCAACCGGCGCTAATCCTAAAACGCGGTTCTATGGATAATTTCGCCCGGAAATTAACCTTATTTTTTCCTCTACGCACCGCTACCTTCGCTTTTGGGCCTCCGAATATCGCCGCTAAGACACGAGAAAGAAGTTTGTTTCATTATTGATTACAGGGTATCCGGTGGAAAATCGGATCGTCAAAAATCCGGGTGATTTTGTTCTAGTTTTCAAGCCATACTTGGAAATCGACATGTCCATGAATATTATCGTCTCCGGATTATATTAGACGGAAGAGGAGACTTCTAAGCTTATCTTTTCAGAATAAAGGCGTTGTTTATTTAGCTACTGGAAGATATTTGTTATGTTCAAATCTGTGGAATACCATAACGTAGGAAATTCCTAAGGCACTTAAAAATCGGTCCAATTCCGTCGTTTCAATTATTTAGTGGGGGAAATTAAAAATATTCAACAGCTCAGAGTAGATAAAGCTCGGTAATTTTTTGAGCTTAAAGCGAAAAATGTATCCATAGTATATTAATCGGTGACATATGTAACTGTCAGTTTAGCCGAACCATTGCTTCTGTGCCTATAGTTTCTCTAAGTTCGTACTTTCACACAGAAATATTCATACGGAATGAACATTGCCTCTAAGAGAGATCTCACAGAACTCTCATTTCTTGAGTCGCTAAAATCATACTTAAGTGTATTGAAAAGAAACAATTTTTATTTAACGATGTTAATGTTTAGATTAGTTCCCGATAAATTAATGCAAATAATATTCTGGTTAGCATGTAGCTCGGTACAATGTTATTCGACAATCCTAGAAACAAAAAGTCGAATTGTTCGGAAGCAATGAGGAGGAAGAACGCAATCGCTCAGCCTTCAATATTCGGCGACTTGTCCACCGTTTCAAGTAGGGAATACAGTGAGGAGACGTGGTT
This sequence comes from Ladona fulva, assembly GCA_000376725.2. NCBI lineage: Eukaryota > Metazoa > Arthropoda > Insecta > Odonata > Libellulidae > Ladona > Ladona fulva. The sequence goes on along the minus strand of KZ308578.1, from coordinate 219,380 downwards.
ACTCCAAAGGTGTTTTAGTCGAATGTCAGCATCCTTCAGAACCCGGCTCTTTTCTTTTATGGACTCGTACCTTCTCCTCGGGCGCATTCTTGCCGAAGGGGGATGGAGGTTTAGTGGGTTCCACGTGTGTAGAGTCCAGGGAAAGAGCGAGGACAGTTGGGGGCCTTGGGAGATTGTGTGTGGGAGGCGTATCGATCTTATGGGATTTTTTTCTCGCTGGAATCCTTTTGTTCTTAATCTCCGCTAAATACCTCCAAGTTCCCGGAGTTTTGGTAATCGGCGAAACTGCGTCATCTTAAATTCGTCCTACGAAGCTCTGAGCACATGGATCCGAGTCCGATTACTTTTTAACTGTATGAATGTTGTCAATGATCTTTTTTGTTATTTTGGACTGCTTTTTCTGCAAGGATATGAGGCGTGTGTATCTTCTCGTTAGGAGTCACACAATGTATTGTCTTGGTTCCAGCTGATTTTACATCTTAAAATTTTCGCTCCGAAAACGTAAATACTAATGCAAAAACTCAAATCTCATCCCACATGAGGGTATCTAGTAAATATTAATTTTAGAATTGTAGTTAATCTCTTGCTTACATCGGGTTTAGGAAGAATTATTTTTAAATTTATATATTTGATCGATTGTTACGAATTTCAATTGTCCGCAACGAAGTTACTAATTGTGTTAGCTCACAGTTTAGACCATTTCTCGGTGAGCTGAACTTACGTCATGGAGCGAATTCGGTAAACATCATTGCTGCATTTTTTAAGTCAAAAGGAAGGGTTCTCGATTTCAAATTATATACCTGTCTTTTCTTATTTTCTATATCATTCGAGAAAACTCTTTTGATATTATTTGTTGCTCTTGTTGTTTTGCCTTTATGCCTACATTTCACTTTTTTCAAATGCGGTTCAATTAGCAGGCAATTTACAATTTCTACCGTTATTGCAACTCTAATCCTGATTTCTTAAATTCACCTGTACTACCGTGATTAATGATCTTGAACTGAATAATAAGGATCGTGTTAAATATGCCTTGTGTTCTTACATCACAAAGTATCATCAAACAATATGAAAATATACTATGATATTAATTTCTCATTCGGCATTTCTTTTGTCAATAAATTCATCATAAAACAATATATAAAGATATATTTTGAAATTAAATTCGCATTTGGCATTTGTTTTGTCAATAAATCATCTCGGCTGAAAATTTAGCCCAATATTTTCCGGAAACCATCTTCACTTTTATTCAATAGTGGTGCGACATCATCTACGAATTTTTAATTGTGTGATCGGAATGAAATCTCTGGTATGCATCCTTAAAGCCACTCAAGCACCGAATACAAGCTTTAATTACGATCGGAGATCAGAAGAAGAACGTCATCACTCAAGTTCTTCGTGCAATAACACGTTGTCTGCTTCCTATGGCTTATCACAGGAATGGCGAATAAAGTTTCGAGCGTTTTTAGAAGTAGACCATTAGACTGCCGAAGAACTCCGTGCTGCCTGCAAGCACGAAATTTGAAATCGTTTCTTTAGTGGTCTGTAGCATTTGACGAGGCCGGAAAGAGCTTTCGGCGCATTCAGAAAGCAGAGTTAGGATCGTTGGCGGAATGGAGAGGACGGTAGAAGGTAGAGAGACTTAAAAAGAGCAGAAAACGCTAAGAAAGAGCAGAGGTATGGATACCCCGGTGGAGAAATTAAAGCATCCATTCGTGGCGAGCTGAATGGAGGGGAGGATAGCGTAACAGTTTAGACATCCTCATGCCATTTTATTTTTAATTAGGACGCACGCCATTCGCTCACGGTTTCTGCATCTGGCCTGCATCCATTACTTACTCGTTTTATTGCACTTAGTTACAGGATTTTCATACTCTGTCTTTTGTTTCCCTGCTCGTCGTCCGTCTGCATTTGAAAGGCCCAGCGGTGGCCTAATATAGCATCTCTCGGATATAGGAGATAAGTGCTCGGATGTTAAGAACGTTTCTTGTCAAACGGATTTAAAGCTGCGCCTCAGGAAAGAAGAAGGATGGGACTACAGAAGAATAGTATGCGAGACGTTAAAATATTATTGTGTATACATATATAAATTGAATGTATGTACGCAGAGCCACGCCCAGCATATCTGCAGCCTGGGTGCGAGCATAATTTGCCGCCCTTCAAAATTAAATACCAAAAGAATCAATTCATGATTTGCAGGTAAAAATTACTTTGCAAGACTATAAAAAGCTAGTGTTTCATGACTTCGTTCTCCAGCTTAAATTGGTAACAAAACATCAGTAACAATTAATTATGCGTATTCCTTACGCTAACAGTGAATAGTCATTATAATTTAACAGTTCACATTGCTTTTGAGTATCATTATCTTAGGAACAGTCTCCGCAAGTGTCAAAAAAACTTGCTAAGCATTTTGCAAATTAGGAAAGACTCCGAAACAATCTCTAAAGGATATATATACCAAAACCTGAGGAGGACTATACATATATAAAATGAATGTATATGGGTGTATACTTTATCTTAAAGTATATTCACACATGCGTTCGTATTGATCTGAGTCAAAATTGAAGTTTAAGTTCCCTGTCATATTTGACGCGTTTTCAAGGAATTGAATTATACAATGAAATACGATTGTTATTTCAACAAGCAAGGATGAAAAACAATTTACAAATAAAGAAATTCCATTTCAAAAAACAGAAACTGTATATAAGATACTACGACCCGATTTCTAATGTAGGCCTCCCCAAGCGATTTCCAATTCTCTCTATTCTGAGCTTCTCGTTGCCATGTAACCCCAACGTACATACTTGTTGATGTCTCTTTTCCATCGCTCCTTCGGTCTTCTTCTTGGTCTCTTCACATCTCTTGGTGTCCAGTTGAGAACATCTATCGGTTGACCACATCTTCCTAGCCCACGTCCATTTCAGTGATCTTACCTAATCTATGATGTCTGTCACTCCTGTCATCACCCAGGTGTTGCGTTTCCTGTCTCTCCTTGTGATTCCAGGCACATTATTATGAATAAGGAAGCAGAAATAAAGGAGTAAGCACTTATGCTAGGAGAACTTGGAAATATTTTGTACTGAGAAGAGACACCGTATTCATATTTATCCTTAGCAGAAAACACCATCGAAAAAGTGGGTGTTGGTTAGAACAATAAAGAAAAAAATAAAAAATACTTCATCGATGAAAATATAAAATCTACCCTAAATATGAAACTAGAAACTAGGGAATCTCGGCCTCAAGAAGAGAAAAACTGGTCAGGACAAAAATAAGTGGTGCAAAATATTTGTATTATAATTTACAAGAATATCTTAACTAAGTCCTTAAATATTACAATCCTCCACAAGTTTTCATTTGGTATAAATATTTGTATTGGACTTCATTAGAGTTCAAATCGAAAGTAGCAGCGGAATAAATAACGGTTTCCAGTTGAAATTCAGGTTGATATCGAAGCCCTGATTCAGGCAATCCACGAGGGATTATTTTTATACCAGTTAAATATTCAGGTTAGGAAATGTTTTTGAGTCTTTCGTTGAAATATGTTACTCGAAATTGTCTCATCACTAAAAGAAACAAAAATATTCCTAGCCTACCCTTACTGGCTGAAATTCTATGGGGACATCCCTTGGATGTTATTGGAACTCAAGCTTTACGTGTCGCTCTCCCCAGAGAAAGTGAATTTATACGAGATAATCACGAACTTCCTTAGTGTCATGCAAATTGTGAAGGAGTCAAAGAAAAGCTGAAGGAATTGAAAGCGTTATGAGGTGAGGTGGAGCGTGGTTGCCAAAATTTACGTTTCTTGGGGAGAAGAAACTCGTTCTTTACCCTTAGAGATGGTATATGTTCATGCATTTATCAACGAACGATGTTTTAAGGTTACCTTATTGTGCTTAACTTTCAGAAAATAAAATTGTATACTTATACAGGTTATATATTCAATGATAAGATATCTCTCGTGTGTCCCGTCGTCTTTTTAGGACTCTTGACAACGATGGAATTGGTAGTCAAGGTGATGTACTTCGAATGTGGTAGATTGTGACGTAATTCTTCATACTGTGCGTGTCATTAATTCATATGAAGACTTGAGAAAGTTGCATTTTATCCGCAGGTTGTCAGAATTCATCAATGATCATCAAAATCATCAAAATTTTAAAGCTATGCGACCAGTAGCTTTCGAGATTTACTAAGATTAACACACCATCATCTGTAACCCAACCTTGGTCTTTCTACTAAAGAAATGAAACTATCTATCTAAATAAGAAACAGCTTTTCCGATGTAAAGTTGCCTGAAGATGTCTACATGTAGATGTAATTAGTCGCTTCAAAATTATGTATATTCTGTGGAAGTTACAAAGTTATTTTATTTCTTTTTTAGGCCTTGCCTCAAATTCCACATACCTATAGGAAACCATAGTGCATTATCGTGAATCCGATTAAATTTCCTTTTCGTTTTATGATTTTTTCATGGACTTGCTGATTGAAAGATGGCTTCATTACCCACACGATCTATTCACTTTATTTTCAATATCTCCCAGCAAGACCGTAACTCCATGGCTACCAATCTTTTCTTTCTGCTTATGATAAAAGGCAATTTTGCTGTCAAACGAAAGGAAATTTAAGTTTTATCTAGTATCAATGATACGAAATTGTGAAAAATTTCATTCAGTATAACAAACATCGAACAATCAAAGGCTAACTTGACAAAAAACAGCCCACGACATGAAAAACTAATCCGCTTAAGGTCGCCATTTCCAACACACTTCCCGAAGCGGTGCAGAGTCGAAAATAATGAACTGTTTGGCTCACCGTTCAGGCAGGTATGAAATTAAGGCGAGGAATTTCCGCCGAGTCGAGGCACGGGAACCACAGCAACGAAGATGCATCCACTTCTTTACGGCTCTCTTTATGCCCATCGATTTTTCAGCCTTTTAAACAAGGGTGTTAGCATCGCGAGGGAAGTTTGAGGTTTCAATTAGGAAGGTGGCGGCAAAAGGGACATGTGTCGCTTATCTTTTCGCCGCTTCCGAAGGCGGCTTTTAGCCGGGTGAAAATAAAAATCCAATTTTTCTATCGTCAGATGTGGGCGCGGTTGGAGGGCTGTCAGACGGAGGATATATGGCACTTTCTCCTAACTAAAACGAATGGGCTTTACATTCACTTTTTCCAAAATGATCCTTTATCGCCGGAATAACTGCGGCGGGGCTCTGCCTCCCTTTGTTCCCTCGGCCCTCGCCGGGCGAAAGCAGTTTTGTTTTCACTAGAGCTTCCTCGTTTCAAATGGTTATTAACTCGCACTTTCCATGGGTGCGCGAAGGCCTTCGATTTATGCCGCAATGGACCAATAGATTTCTCGCCGATGTTATTTTTTTAGTGACGGCTATAATAGAGGCAGGTTTTAATGGAATTTATGTCTATTTCAGTCACAGGGTAATTGTTTGTCGAGAGATGCTACCTTCATCGTTGGTGTTAAAGTCTTCAAAATTTTTCTGTATCCGGTCGTCACTCGTAGTCGCGAGGTAAATCATGGTAGAACTGTATTGCTGGGCAAATTTCACCGATTGTTTGGTGTTAGAGATTTTCATGAGTTATTGCTTTTGATATGCCATACTATATAGCGTCGTAACGGGAAGCGTTTCAGTTAGACGATGGATGATAGGGCACACCGATCAGCACGATAGGTCAAAAATTGTCTCTCTTTGCTGAATGCTATTTAAGTGTTAATCAGATGGTCATTGTGTTTCATTTACGAGGACATTTTACACCTATGCCACTATGGTTTAATGAGGAAAGCAAGATAAAGTGCCTCACTCCTCATCTCGTCTAGTGTACTTCGTCATTCCGTTTCTTGGGCTTGTCGTAGCTAATGGTGAGGGGTTTAAGGTCGAAACCGGCTTACAGGCTGTGCAGACTAATTTTAGTATTTTAAGAACCCATAAATTAGTTTCAATCATATTTTGACGCTATGTGCAACTTCTTAATGTCAGGTCACTATTTTTCACATCTGTTTATCCTTGGGTCTTAGGCGCACACCTCATTGTGCAAAGATAACAACCTTATCTTTTCCATTATTTTTCATAGGCATAGATACATTTTACATATTTATTACATAGACATATTTGATTCCTTTGGGGGGATTTCCTCATAACATCGTTTTGTGTGCGTGATACCTCGACGAGGACCTCTTGCGGTGGTTGGTGCCTCTATGTGGAGCGCCACTAGCATTGCTGACAAAGCATTCCCATAACGATGTGGAAGAGACGCGGCATGGTAGTTCAGTGGTTAGAATACCTGCCTAGGAAGGGGGGAGACCGAGGTACTAGTCCCAGTCATGTCGCTATTTTTCTCGTCTGTGTATCCTTATGTAATGTGTTCGTGGGTTAAGAAGTAATCCAGCATATGAACATATTAGTTATTTTTTCGTGGCTGAATATTTTCTATATAATGTAGAACTTTATTCACGGTCGATTTTCTTCAGGTATTTATTCATCGATAAAAAAGGCTCTCGAATTAAAGTGTCCAATTACGCGGAGGAAATATCATTCACAACAGGTCGTAACTTCCACACTCACGGGGATTCGAAATTCTCCTCTGGGGAACCACGTGCGTCGACGGCAGCCAAGGTCGACTGCATCTCCCGTCTGCTTCTGTACGTGTTTACGAAGATAACAGATGAGAGGTTATCCGCCGAGTTTTACACAGAAATTTTCGACGACGGACATGCCCGGTGCGGGCGAAACAGTAGGGATCTGATAAGGATAATGGAGGGAAATGTACTTAAAAATTAAATTGGGCCGAATCTCGATAGCGAAAAAACTCATTTCTTAGAGTTGTGGGTCCGCTAATGATGGAGCGCTCCTAAACTGAAAAGATGGAGCCGGATGACGCAACGAAAAATCATAATTAACGTCGCGTTGGAAACGGATTGATTTGCGGGCGTCGCCAAGGGATAGGAAATCCTCAGAGCGCGGAAATCCTCTTGAGAATAATTCTCTCACTTCCGTCGGACTCGAGATTCGGTTTTGTCGATAATATATTTTTTCTTATCCTCGCAAAAGTTGGGATTATTTACCTCTTATTTTCTCTCCTCTTCCTGTCAGTATCTTGTGAATTACCTATTTCTTTTTAAATTCAGGCTTCAGAAATTTCTTTCTTTCTGTCGCCTTTCATTTTTAATCTCCTATTTTTTCTGCTTCCTGTATTCTTCCTGTATTTCGAAGGATAGTATCTCACATTTCTTTATACCTTATCCGTTAATTTTCCGTTGAAATTTTTTAAGATTTTGCTCTTCTGACGTAAATTGACAATAGTTCTTTACTACTAACGGTTCTGTTCTGAATACGTATGTATGTATATATTAGAATACCTGCCCAGAAAGTGGAAGACCTGGGATCGAATCCCAGTCATGTCGCACTTGTTATTCCCTTAAAAAAGTATCGTTCGGGTTGAGTTTGATGAATATTTTTTCTAATTAATTTCTGTAAAAGAATCTCTGAAAATGTCAAATCCTCAATCTTTCGGGATTTATCGTATAGTTTCAAAAGATTAGTAAAAGCCTTTATGAAATGTCAATCAGAAAGCAAAAGGTAAAACATCCTCTGGTTAAAATATCCTTTGGGTAAATCAACCCTTGGGTGAAAAGTCTTGTTCGTAATTTTCTTTGGAAGTATATTCCTTTGGGTTAACTTTCCTTACGCGAATCATACTTTAGGTGAAGTGTCTCCTTGAGGAAGTCTTACTTCCTTTCGAGAGTGGAACAGGCCGAGTTATAACGCAAACAATTTTTTTATTTATTTACGAGGCTCTTTGTTTATTTCTGCGTATTACTTTTCATTTATCTCTTTCATCAAAATATTGTGGCATAGTTGAATATTTCTACCTCTAAATATATTGAATGTACAAACGTATTAATGTATCTTTGGATAAAAATTAATCCATAATGTCCTTCACCTTTTATTTTTCCAGCTATAACTTTCCGCTAGCGCTCGCTTGTTTTGCAAAGCAACATACCTAAATAACGAGAAATAATGGCGTATTCTGTACCCTCAGGCATAATTCTTTAACCCCTAGAGCATCGGGACAGTTGGAGAAAGGGCTTAATCACTTTATGATCCGAGAAAATAAAACCATAATGTTTTCGAAGAACTCTGATTCCAAAAAGCAATTGGACGCTTTCATGCATTTCTATAAAATTGATAATTTAAGTACAAAAACGAGTATCCTTATTCATCCAAACTCTAAAAAATTTCCCCGAGAAAAGAGTAAAAGTTTTTACGATAGGTGAGGCTGCAACATTATTCACTTTTCATTCTCTGTTGTTTCTCGACTATCATCATCTGTATCTATAACGAAACCACTGAAGGAGTAGACAGAATTTCCACAGAAATATAAGTAGTCTCAGTATTTAGAAATTTCAACTATTATCATCTATGATCAGAACCGACTGTATCTTTCTGAATTCAGGTAGCGTCTTGGAGAAGGAGGATATCAATCTCTTGGGATCATTACGGTCATTCTTGACTAAAGGAAATATTCTGCGAGATCCTGCTGTACCGTGAATCATATTTTTCAGAACAGATTTAATTTGGTAACCTCAATTTGCACCTATTTCATGTAATCCTTATCAATGAGTGCGAGCATTCTAAATAATTCCATATAGGATTTTCATTTATAAAATTACTGGTGGAATTTGGCAAATCTCTCCCGAGGTTTCGCTGTTGAAAGCTAAGCAGCTTTGCCTTAAGATAGCATGGGTACCAGCCTTCATAATTAACAAGTCGTTATTCATAATTAAGAGTATTCGGATGAACTTGACTGAAGAGGCGTAAACTTGCTTTGGAATTCCATGGTGGACCTGTATTGTAACTCAAGAATCAAATATCCTCTCCGAAATTAAATAAGCTTGCAAACGAAGTCTATAATTATTGCAGGAATAGGCGCGAGGATCGTTTTAGCCAATACTAAGCCATCATTAATGTTTAATTCACAACAACCAGAAGGATGGCTGATTAAGATAGCCACGTTATAGTACCTAAACTCCAGCTATTTGTACTAGCGATAGAGTAGCCAATGTGGTGGTTTTGGGGGTTTAACCTCCCCCACACCCCATGATAACAGAGTCATCAATAAACGTAACCATTGGGCAAATAAAATAACTAAGTAAAATTCCACTGGATTGCATTTATTGAAACGATCGGTTTCGAACAGAGTTAGTTCATCATCACGTGTGGAATTTTACTTAGTTATTTTTATCTACCCAGTGATGGAGTTCCACATAGGTAAGGCAGCGTCTATAGATTATATTAAACGTAACCGTGTTAGAGGGGTCTCTTACAACTATGTCATACAAACACCGCTGGAGATTCGCAGGGTATATATGTTAAAATAAATCAGTTCTTGTTTTCATTAGATTTGAGCAGAAGTATCCCTGCCCCTGGATTCTAGACAGTGCAGTGTTTACTACACTGTTCTAAACCTTCCATGGACAAATCCTGGCTACGCCCCTAATTATCGATGTTGGCTTTCGTAACTCATTCGATTGATTGATGAAAAAGGCTTCAATGGGAAATTCACGTAGAAGAGGAGAAAAATGCGTTTCATGAAATCGTAACGAGAAGAAAAACCGGAAAAAGGCATCCAATACTTCGCTCTCTTTACGTTATTAATGGAGCGAGTTCGTGTCGCCAATATACGGATGTAATGTATCACGGAAGAAAGTTACATCGCTGGTAATTTTACGGCTGAACCTGAACGTATGAAGTAGCCAAATTGGCTGTTATTGCTAAACGAAAGCGTTTCTTATGCAAGATAGCTAATCACTACCTCGGCAGCTTTGATGTTTTTGAATTTGAAGAGATTTCTTTGTCGTACTGAAATGAATTACGTCTGCATTTGGGCAAGATTGAGACTGCTCTCTTTCTTCTGTAAACCTGTTGTCAATATCAATGAAATATATGGAAAGGGAAATTGTTTTCGCGAATGAGAAGAAATAGAGGACATTTGGATAAGCGACTTAGTAATACTTAGAAGCAGTATCCGCAAAATTGTAAGTAAATGTAAAATATGGGAATCGCAGTTATTCAAAAGGAGATGACCACCAAATGGTTATACTCATTTGAATAATTTGATTCCAAAGTAATTTTCCCTTTGGGATCAGCAACACTTCATCGTGCAAAGAAGTTCACCTTTCCTCAAATCCTAATAATTTCATTGTTATTGAATTTCCCTGGCTCAACATCAGATTTGGAAAACTTCCATTTTTGTCTTTTCGATTTCTTATTTTTCGCCTCAGCGTTGATGTAGTTGAAAATCCTTTTGCTGGAAGCATTGCCCCCTCAAAGTGAATGTTGGCTCAAGATGACAGCATTATTAAACTTTTAAGTCTTCGACTTTACGAAGGCATTCACTGGAAACTGCAGAAAAGTCACGTTTAAAAACTTTAATTTTCATTTTCTCTTTTGCTGGATTATGTCCGCAACGTATGTCAAAGTAGTGCTTTAGTTTCTTTGACGTACTTCGGCTTTATCTCATTTTATGTTTCATAAATCAAACCTGAGACATATTGTCTCTCTAGCCAAAATATATCTAAAACCACCTTTCCCTTTATTTAAGCGATTGTTTTTCAGATATTTATAACCCAGAGTATTGAATACATTTCCATTTTTGCAATGTTTCCGAGGAAATTGAAAGACTAGTGCTCATGTTCGAGAGAACGTGAGAGCGTCTTACACGAGAAAATACTGCTGTCGCTTTTGGTTTATTACGTCCCATTCTGCAAAAGATGTATAATTAAGAGAATACTGGTTCTATTCACCAATTACAAGGTTCTTTGATATCGACGTCGCGTAAAAACCTTTTCCAAAAAAAAGCATCGTTAAGTGCACCCCTTTCGTCTCGCGAATATTAAAAAAAGGAACAGAACAATTACACGGACAGAAAAACTGTAGCAGAACGGCGGTCATTAACGTAGCGGATCGCGACGGATTACATTCGCTAGATTATAGAACAATAGCGCGGCGAGTTGAAGCGACGAATGCCATTCCTAGCTTTCAAAGAGATCTCCATTCTCGACCGCGGGTTGTGAATCCGCCGGAAAGAAGGGAAAAAAAGGCCTGGAAACCGGAAATGTTGTGAGTGAAGGCCGCATAGATGGCGTTTGGCTAAAAAGCTCCAACTTCTCTGGAAGAAGAGTTCAAAGCACCTTGTGGAGGAAATCAAAAAGACCCATAAAAATGTTGCCGGTTTGGCTGCTTGCGGTTTCGAATATAATTGGCTAGGGGTTAAGGACCTTGAGGAAGTTCCCCCGGGGTGGCGCTGTAGTCTCCCCACCTAAAATGGTCGAAGGCCTCCCGAAGAAGGCTTATCTAATCCTCCGATCGTTCTGCGGGAATCCTCTATAAGGAGAAGTCTACAAATCTATCGAAAAAAGTAACGAGCGTACGGTGCCTTATGAAATCTACTTCTTCCCATTTTTCACGGGCTCCATCTGTTACTTGGGCAAGTGTGACCCCTCCGAATGTGTTCCTTCACACGCGTGACTGGGGATATTTTCCGTTACCGTTCGTTTCCCGTCGACGCTCTTTTTTCCCTCTTTTGTTTCTCTTTGGGGAAAATCTGAGTCAGGCCGTTCTTCTCGACGTTTCGAAAATTTCCGAGCCCGGAGACGGTCTGGGATCGGGCTCTCTCGAACACAACCCCGGAGGTGGTTGACACGAGCACGTTTCCGGTTCGGAATGCTCGTGGATTTGAATTTTTCTATTTCTGGAGTATCAGCGGGGAATTGCCGACAGTCACTCCGAGGCATAAATCTTCCGTTTTTGAAATGTGTTTAATATCGAGGTACTTTCGTGAGAATAATGTTGGAGTAATTCCCGCTGTTTGAAAGTTTGAAAAGAGTTAGTAAGGGCCGTGAAGGCCGAGATTCTGCAAAATCCGTTGAAGGATTAGAATCATTGCGCTTTTCACTACTTTGTTCCGAAAACTGAGAATCGTTGTATTTTTTATGCAATTTCATTCTGAGTGACAGTTGTCAGCGATGCATTTTGATCAGGCTTTGGAATATGTTAAATTTTGCGAGTATGTGAAGGTATGGTAACAAGAATGCTGGTGAAAAAAGATTCTGACTAAAGAAATAGAGAAGATAACTGGGTATAATCATTTCTACTGATATAGTTCGGAAATAATCATTTTATTAAAGGGAGTTTTTTTATTTACAACTCAATCAGAATGCTGTGGTGAACATTGCCGTGCTATTCTCCCAGAAAATACTCCCATTCCTCTCAACATTTCTTTACCTTAATAATCGGAAATGTTTAAAATCTAATACATTTTTATGTACGTTCGGATACCTTCAAAACTTCTAATCGAAATTCATAATTTTTATGTCTCCATACCTATTAATCAAATCCGTCTGTCTTTGTTGCTTTCATATAAAACGATTATACTACGGAACAATTAAGAATGTTATCTTGTGCTGAGTCTTTATTAAGTTTCGCATTTTTATTATATTAATAGTTGCATCTTCCCATTCAGGGAACGGAACAGTGATCAAAATGTCCCGGAAGCCCTGGAAAATTATATATAATGACGATGGCATATCTGATTCACATCCACGGTAGCAAATTAACTTATAAGTTCCATTTGTGAGTGAACGCGGTTACTGTTTACATAGAATCACTATCGATAAAGTATTTTTGCAGATACTGTTCGAAAATTTAGAAGATTTTGTCTGCGATATTAATCCGAAGATAAATTGTCGTTGTATGCTATCGCAATAAAAAATATATGCGACTGATTCTAAAAATGTTAATACTGCCGATCATTAGTATAATATCAGGCATTAGTACACTTGCGAGTATTTATATATACCACTTATTGTAGACTGAAAAAAATCCCCTCCGGTTTTCCAGATTTTTGTTTCGCAAAACTATACTTTCTTTAAGTTGATGACAAAAGAAACTCGAAACGATAGGTTGCCACAACACTCCGTTGCCACAATAGTTCCTTCAATATGAGTTTATACCATAAACCACTAAATTTTAATGTTGACGCTCCTTAGGTTCCTACGAATGAAACAAAGAATACTTCTCCGTCCAAACATAAGGTTTCTTATCATTAATTTAACAATTTGTGGTAAAAATGTATGTTCAATCCATTATTGTAGCAACGAACGAACTCCTATTGTTTCGGGGTTCCTTTTACTTTCCGCCCACGATCACCGCAAATACTTTCGCCAGCACTCAAGTTGACGCGGTGAAAATGTTTCTGCGAGGAACATCCTGCTTCAAAAACGTGCCAAAGGAGATTGGATGAACGGCACGGATGTTTTTAAAGGATCGTTCCGACGAAGAATTCGGGGATAAACATTTTTCGAGGCGAGGGTGGTGCGCGGCGAGCGGTTTGGGAGTAATGGACTCGGGCTTTCAAAAACATGGCGGGTATGCCACGTCGCTTGGGAAGAGATTAAGCGGGCCCGAGAAACGGTGTATCCTTTATCCGTAGCCCGCACGTCAAAAATCCCTCGGAATCGGGATTGAAAGTTGAAATGGGTTGGAAACATATAATCTAGTAACGCTTTCTGATGCAGTGAAGAGAGGATGAAAAATGGAAACGTGAAAGGCTGGCGAAATCGAACGCGCATTAAAAACGCATGGGCGACTGAGAAAACACAGGATCGTAGCGGAGGAGGTATCGAAATTCCCTCGATTCCGGTATGGATTCCGGGTATGGAAGCTTCAAACTGTGTGGAGGAGATTTTCAACCGGTTGTGCTTGTACCATTATGTACGAAGACGTGTTCGCTGGCAAATGAACAACGGGTATGATTGCAATGCAGTTCTAGCATTTCATGCAAAATCAAAATGTGGATAATTTATAGCATGGGTTGCCAATATATTTCTTACTGCGATGGAGTTTGGTCTTCTTCGGCTACAATGGACTTATACGGGGCCGGTTTCTGACAGTAAACAAGTGTGGCAACCGGAACGGTGGGTAACGATCAGTGGGACGTCAATGTTTGAACAGCGGGGCCTCAGAAAGGGTGGAGCCTTACAACCGCCTCCAACTATAAGAATAAAAAATTAGACTTTATAATTTAATGTTAAAAATTGCGGGAATAATAATGAGGTGAGATTCTTTAACCAAAAATAACCCAAGTGCTTTTTAAAATTTGTCCCAATCTGGCTCTGGACTTCGACAAAATTTGAGATTTGCGAAGGAGAAAATTATTTATAAATATATTTTCGCATTCAAAGCCGGTTTTACCACTAGGATGGCTAAGACAATCGCACAGCGGCGCTCAATGCCTAGAGCTTAAGTTTTAATCTCTGCTTAAGCAATTATATCTACGTAACGTGTCGATAATCGATTTCAATAATTCAACAGGAAGCTCTAAGTCCACACAGTAGCCGTGATGTTTGTATATTAACTAATCTTTAAGATGGATTAAAATGGATAATTTCCCGAAAAAAATATTTTGGAGACATTGTTTCTACTCATAATAACCATTTTAAGGTTTCAGGCGAACGAAGCTATACTCAGGTGGAATTTCCTCGTAAAAACAACTAATTATGGGATACTATAATTACTTGATATATTTACCTTCTGTTCAACGATCACACTGGTGGTACCGGTTACCCATGTTGGGAACCTCTGCTTTATACAATGTACATTTTAAAGGTCCATTCTCGCCGACGGAATAAATCCAACGAGATTTCAACTTATCCCGTTGCGGATTGTTCTTCTATAGTTAGCCAACTCACCTTCCTTGTTATTTTTCTTTCCAGAGGAATCAAACTTTTCATAAGTTCTCCTTCGGAAATATGAAAAATTCCCGCAAAATCGACCAATTTCTTTCTCTTAATTTTTTTCGCCTCTTTCCATCTCGTCCTCGGCTTACTCGAGCATGGCTCACTCTTGCGTGTTGAACCATCGTAATGTTCTGGATTCCCCTTCTTTTTCTTCCATTGCTCCCTCAAGTTCAGTTCCTGTTCTTTTTTCTCCTTGGCAATGCAAGGCATTGGGAACATTTCGTCGAGTCGATGGATATCGTTGAATCGCCGACAAATCGCTCAACAACGATCGATCTCAGAAACAAGCTGATTTACACTACCGAAGAAACTTGCCTCTTCGTTCAAAGCTTATAAAAGAAGCTCCTATTTTCTATCGAAACGCTGGTAACAAATATAATTATTATCACCAATTGTATCACCAATATTGTACTGCTAATAGGTTGAGTTTCTGGTAGCAGAGCGTGCAATAAAGAGCATAGATATAAATAATTGTAAACCATAGCAACATTTACTGTTAAGATCAAGGGAAGCAATGCCCGTGCCTCGTTTTTGTCAGAAAAGGCAGGGAAACCTCTTGGAAAACATCTTTCGGGCATTATGTTGCGATGTATCACTCTCCCTTTTCCCTTATTAAACCTTCGCAAATTTTCTGTGGATGCTTTCCTGCGGTTGGAACATTCTTTCTGTGATCACATAATATCAAACGTCGTTCTACATAGAAACGTTATTTCCTTGTTAATTTATTAAATATTTGCCTTTTGAATGCCAATGCCTAATTTTGCTGTCCTAATGTATTATAGGAGTTTCTGCATTTATGTTTTGAAAGCTTTTAACGTTAGATGGGAAATTTTTCTCCCAATAAGGACGTTTACGTACATATATGTTTAATGAGGCCTTTAAACTTCAAACACAAGCCGCAATAGTATGTACAAGTAATGTAAAACGATGAAAATTACAGATTAGGAGATAGATAAACCGGCCGCGGATTTTTCCGTTTAGGGAATGGTTGTGTATGTTTGTGAATAGTAATAATTATTAAAATGGATGTAATTGGGGTTAACCTGTTTCCATTAGAGAAATTATTATTATTATAGGAAATATCATCGAATAATGCATAACAATTCATACTTAACAGATTATGGAGTTATTTCTATTGAAAGAAGATGATCAAAATCAAAATTATAATAATAAGGAAGCCTCTAACATGATGACCATCAAACATTCGCATATTGCGGTATTTTCGAGGAAATTTTGGTTGTTGGTCTGAATTTCCATGTTTCCATACGCTCCTATTAGCTAATTTTGTATACTGCAGAGATTTACAGCTTAAAATGCCTATTTTGTATTTTTCGCAACATTATGTCAGTATCTCGTGGATGAGGATGTATGCATTCAGTTTGAAATGGTTCATCGACGACCAATAACGGAATACTGGTATACAAAACTGAATAGATAAACCTCAAAAAAGATTAGAGAAGATTACTCTAACTAAATGCTTTAAAAAAAAACATTCCTTCTTAGATAATTCGCATTCTTTCCTCCGCTACCCTTTTTACGACGAAATGACTCGTAGTTACGTCATGTCGTACAGCCATCATAAGAGAGTTTCAGTCGTTAAAGAGGTCATAACGAATACGTCGTAAAGGGGGCCTAATGGGTGCCCCCCTCCTTTGCTGGCAGGTGGAATTAATCTCACAGTATTATTTTATGTTTAACGGCCAAAATCTGGAGAACTGATCCCGAAAATGTGGTACCTTTACTGGTTTTATTACTTCCCAAACTCACTTGAGAACGTTTATTCACTATAGTGAATATTTTATGGGAATCAAATACGGTTGAGAATGTTCGCTTCCACACAGATCTGTTTCAAAATCCTTGACACGGCTGATTAATTCCGTCGAATTTGAACCTTTATGAATAGCGAATAGATGGTTCATAACCTTCTGAGCAAATCACAATTTAAGAATGTAAAATGCCGCTTTAAAATCGCCATTTCGTCAACCTAGAGCCCTCAATGTAGGAAATGACTCTTGAAATGTTAAATCGTTCTTGAAATTACTTGCGACGACGGTCTCAAACCTATTTGCTTGAATGGAATTAATTTCGAAATAAATTACCTCTTGTCGAAATTTGTTGGCAATTTTTTGTTACCGTATGATACAAAGTGTATTTTTGATCCATCCAAGTGCGGAAAATTACCCCCCGAAGTTGGGACGCGTCTGTAGTTAATTGTTTTCGCGCAAAATCAAATAATGGCATCGATGGAAACGGCTTATGCTACTCTATTCAGCACAGAAAATTTCGATGAACTATTAATTTTCGTTATGGAAAGAAGTTGGAAGACGGCTGTTCATGAATTAGAGGTTTAAAACGCTCCAAGACCCGCTTCCCAGATGGTTCTTGTCTACCCGCTGAGACCGAGTCGGGAAACAAGGGAAAGGAAATGGATTGACCGACCTTCTAGAAAATTCGCATTTCAGTAGTCAAACTGTCATCTCTAGAGGCAAGAATAAGACTAACTTCCGTGTTAAGTGATGTGATAAAGTTCAATTTTCCCTTGAAGTAACCATATGAAATTTTTAGTACATTTTATATTAGTTCTTGCTGACATGTTGATGAGCGTAATATTTTTCTTTTGCCTTTTGGTTCCGGATAGAGAAAAATGTAGTTTTCACTCACTTATTAAGCCTAGCCTACTAAGTCTCTACCTCTCAAAGAACAATCGGTATTAACGTTGAAGGGGATTAGGATTTTTTACAGGCAGACATAGTACGTGCATGAATGATTTACATCGGATGTTCGGAGCCTATTTTCATATAGCTCGGGAGGTACTTTGGAGATCTTTTCCATCATCATTACAAGCGATTTCCCGATGCTTATTTGCATCTCATCCTAGTCGTTTATAAATTCCACCACTCGTTTGAAGCTTTTTTCCGAATATCCCAATGACTATGCGTTAGAAATGATGAAATGGAAGCCTGTTCCTTACTTTCTCTAAATAAAAAAATTTCGGTTTTAAAAACAGACAGACTAATGACTTTATTCTGCAAAATTGAGATTGGAAAGTCCGTCTTCCTGTCAACCTACACAAAACAGCGACAAAGAATACACGATACACATTAGCGATACAATTAGATAAAATATCTACACAAATTAAAAGAATTAAATTAAAAGAATAAAAGAGAAAGATGCTGTGAGGTTCAAGGGCACAGGAATTTTTTAAATTACAATTTACGTATTCAAAGGATGTTATTGAACAGACAATTTCGTTTGAATTACGAGTTAAAACTGTAACAGATAGGCGATTCATCTTGACGATGAATCATAGTTTAGGGCACGTGAATTCATAGTTTAGGACGCAAAACATGGTTATTTGCTAGGTTAGTTACAGACGTTATAGAAATTAACAATGGCCATTACATTTATAATTAACGTCCTAAGTACAATGCACAATGCCTTACGGAAAATCTCCGGGGAATATCTACAGATACTTTGAACGTTTGATTACATTCTCACCGTAAGTTTTGCAGTTGAATTTTGTGTTTTGAGGTCCGTTGAATTTATTTACTGAGTCAATCGTAAAGGGTAATTTATTACTGCCTCGAGAAAAAGCACTTTGAAATGAAATATAATCTCGAGTCCAGGACTGGATATTATTCGAATCCGGAGAAATAAATCGCGGGATCCACGTTTCCGGAGCCTCTCCCTTGACAATGGCTTACGATTTGAAGGACTCTTTTCCGCAATCGCGCGCCGAATCCTCCACGGAACGTCCGTGGCTTTGAACTTGACAGTGATTTTATTCTCTTCCGAAACCTGTTCTCACGTTCGCTACGGATTTCTGGGCATCTTAGCTAATATCTCGAGGAGAAATGAAAGAGAAGTGCCCGTAAAAGGACGATCCTTTAATGATTTTCGTTCCTGCCGAGAGGTGGCGTCGCCCCCACATTCTAATGTGTGCATATAATGGAGAACTGCTTGCATAGGCGGTTTCCAGCAGTTAATTGGAATTTTAATCTAGGGACGTAATCATGGAGATACATCTTGCCGAGATTTTACTTATGGTCTCTAGGGATAAGGAAGTACTTTTATGTGCAGGAATTTATATCTAAAACTTTACCTTAGGAGTTTTTCTGTACTCTATGTCTTATGAGATCTACGGGAAGCTCTTTTTAATCAGAAATACTCTGTGTGTTAACGCTGTTACCTGAAGTATGCGATTGTATTGTTCCGTCGTTATTGCTGTTCGTGTAAATAATCGTCTGTATTGCTTAGAAACAAACGAAATGTAATTGACTGTACCTATACTGATTAACATGACCGCTATGCGTTCAAACGGTACGAAAGCACATTGCTCTTCAACCAACCAGCCGTTTAGAGGGGATAGATTCAGACGTTTTGAGACCTTTTCATTCAGTTGTAGCGTATCTGCGGAGATTCATTTCTCGGTAAAAAGTATTTATTTAGTTCGCCATAGTTCTTAATACCAATATTTTGCACACAACTGTAGACAATAAGGAAGATATAACACACATACTGTGAATGTCAAATTTACCTAAGTTTTCATAGCTTCATAGTATATAAATGTGTATTTTTTGTAGCCCAATTCTGTGAATGATTTTTGCACTTTTTCTGTTATCTTTCAATAGACTGACTTGAGGGAATATTCGATGAAAGACATTCATTGACTAGCCGTAGAGGATGTGAATGAAACATCTACCGAAAGTTAGTTTACATCCTTGTTTACAATAGAGCCGCCAATACAGAAAATTTCATGGCTTCATTACACCGATTTGTAAAATTTATTCATGAAGCAGAACTTCGTTATAAATTCTAAATACGTAAGTGTTCTACCTTTAGGTAGGTTCGTGCGCCTTAATATTTTCTATTCGATGCCGTTTCTTTCGTTTTTTGTTCACTTACCCTATCCTTTATCCTTGACATCTTCGCTCTAAAGGCTGTTAACATTTAAATGGTAAATTGCATTTTCGCGCAGTAAAGAAGTTGAGTAGTTACTTAGTACTGTTGTAATCAGGAAATAGGCTGGTTCATGTCTGTATAATAGTTTCGTAACTAACCTGCAAATAAAATCAATATTATGAACGTAATTTTTCGATTTGTATTTTCCATTGTTAGAGTATATTCCTTTAACATCTGTCAGTGATAAGTTTGAAAGACTTGTATTAAGTATATCTTTAATTGCTACGATGCTGCGTCGTCGTATAAGTTGTTTATGGATGAAATCATCAGGCATTGGGCTAGTTTGCCGTTCTTCTCGCCGATCATGTTCTCATCTCTCTATCCCTTTTCCCATTTCCTCTCTTTCATCAGGAACACTCCCAACCTTCAATCTCCAGATTCTTACTTCTCGCGATAATCTCCGCTTGGTTTTTTCTTCCCGTGTCCTTGAGGTGCGCAAGGATTTCGAGGGTGAACGGCCGACGCAGCATTATTTCAATCATTGCCGTCCGCGACACCCATCCTATCAGATTCGGCCCTCTTTACGATCTTCGTAAAATTTCTAATTGGAAGGTTTACGCCCAGAGTCGTCGTAACGCGTTGCTTGTCTCTCCCTCGAGGTGACGTTTTTAACGGTTGTAACTTGGTACAGCACTCATTACATCACCTAAGCAACTGCTTATTCGTTATTCTTTTACTAGTTAACTGAAGCTCTCCTCTCAACACAAGTAGACTGCTGGAATCACGCAAGCCTTCCCACCGAGACAAGGTTTATAATCACGGGGAAATCCCAAAGAATATTTTCGGTGATTATAAATTAGGAAGGAGGTAGCCAACCGATTCGGAAATAATTTCTCATGCTAGAAAATCGGAAAGAAGAATGAAATTCAGGAAGAATGGTATTCAGGCTGTATGTGGTCTACAGGCAGTTACTATAACGTGGACTAATTTGCAGGAAGAAATTTAAAATCTTAATCGAGGTTATTTCGCAAATGTTAGCGCTAATTAGAAATATGCAAATTTACGCCAAAATTACCTTTTGAATAAAGGTTATTTAGTCATACAAAGAGTTCGGATGTGATTCAGAATACTTGTACTTTTACTATCAAACAATAAAAATTCAAAATTATAATATGACAACTCTGCATCAAAGAAATTCTCAATTTATAGTACTAAGATCAAATTCCCTAAAACAATATGTAATTTTTATTTTGTCTGTCGACCACGTGCGTGCATGCCGAAACCAGTTAACACTGTTTTTGTGCACAAAACTGCCACAATACTTAGTGTTGTTAGAGTAGTAGTATTGGTATTGTTAAAAGTGCTTCGACAGCTTAGGTCACTTCGCACATAGGCTCCCACCGGGAATCGAACCCGGGAGCGCTTTCACTGAAGTCGAACGCGTTGCACACTTGGCTATCCGGGAGCCAAGTGTCGTTAGAACTTGGTGAATATAACGTATATAACAAGTACTTAAAGATACGTTAAAACATTTCATTGCTTACATCCTCTTTTTAGCTTTCTACCTGATTTGCAGATTTTATCAGTTATTTCGTCGATACTTAAATATAAAAGACTATTGAAATGAATGTCCCTTCCATACCAATTATGAAAAGACGCCTCATTGAATTACCCATTATTCTTTTATTACTTTCGCAAGTCGATTTCCTTGCTTCGAATAATTGACATGTATTCTGACATATTGGAGTTTCATTATCTCGATTCACTTCTTTGGGTGAGAAAACATGTTCACTGTATTGAGCCGTAACTTTGGCATTCTGTCGTTTGATTATTTACTATTCAGAAACTGGGAATAATTTATTGCCTTCCGAACCTCGTTGCAATAAAAAGACGAGAAACATCGATTATTTATCGATTCGAGACTTCGATGATCAATATAACACGGGGCTTTGTTTGAAACGATTTTATAGGTGTAATCTATCCCGAGTGAAGGAGATATTTAGGAAGACATACAGTGTATGTCCTTATTGCGGTACATACGTAAGAGAACAGTCGTTACACTGAGAACATGCTATCGACATCCTATCATTCATCTACCTTCAATATTGGACCTCGGAACTCCGATAATCGACCCGATATGTATCGTAGTGAAGCGATGTCTTTTTAAACTTCATATATGATATTGAAATAGCTCTTAGCTATTCTACGTGGAAAGTAGTATACGTATACTACTGCTGCTTCAAACAGGGTCGAAAATTGTAGTTGCTGAAGTTAAAACTATCGAAATAATTTAATATTAGATTGAAATTATGTTGATTATGTATGTACACTAAATTCAAATTTCCATCTTATTTGGGACTCTAATATTTTCCCGTGGGAAGGTTTTCCGTATTTAATACCCAAGTTTAATGACATTACGACTTGACCTGTACTTCAAAGATACGATTTCAGCGTGCGTAAACAGTACAAACTTAATTTGCATTCCATGAAAAGGTTTAACAATGAGTTACATTTCTTTCATTTATTGCCAAACCATGTAGAAGAAGTTAAGAAATATTCCATAACGCAAAACAGCAGTTTTCTCAGTCCTGATTTTTCACATTTCATTTCTCTTTATAATAGCTACCAAAATTTTTCTTGAGGAAATGGGGTTTACTAGGGAACTCCACTCCGGTTGATGAGGAGTGTGGTAGTTTGCCCTTACTTTTCTCAAGGATGCAAAATAATTAGATTTTCAGTCCTAATTTTTCACATTGCATATCTCTCTACGATTGCTCCCAAAAATTTTCTAGAGGAAATGGGGCTTACTAGGGAACCCCACTTCTGCTGATGAGGAGTGAGGTAGTTTGCCCTTTTCTCAAGGATGCAAAATGAATGACAAGAGAGGAAAATCTCCACGTAACCGCATCACAAGGACTCCACCAATAACACTTTCATAGCATTCGATAAGGAGAGACCGTGATGAAGCTTTCGCACGCCAAACGTAATTTGTAAAACTACAGTAATTCGGAACTAAAACTGGATTATCTGTCACCTTTAGAAGTGGTATCAACGGAGCGTTTATGTTAAATAACACTACGGAATCATCAAACAAGAAAACACCACTCATTACACAATGCCACGGTTTATTTCTTAAACAGCAGTTTCCTGCCGTCCGGCAGTCCGTCAACCCTTCCTTCTTCAGCTCCAAAGGCTCTTCCACTTTGGTTTTCGCTCTGAACGCATTGAATCGAGCGATGCCGCTGCGAAAGACGATTAATAAGGGCGAATATAAGTTGCTTCCCTTTGTCCGCCTTATTTCCTTCGCCGGGATATCTGATTTAGTTTCCCGAGATATTTTTTCGGTCTCGCTCCACGATTAAATTCCTGTCCACGGCGAATGAACCGTCCTTGGGCAATAGCACGTTTCTCGTTCAGTGAACTTCCGTTTCCTTCCTTGAAAAGGATTCTCTAATACACCGCTCCGTGATCGGCATCTGTTCTCTGCTCGGAGTTAAATACTCGTACAGCGAGGCGATCCCAAATGTGGTGGAAATTATTCCTGTTGATTGGATTTCGCAATAATTCTCTTCTGGAGAGATCAACGCTCCATTTTATTTCATTCATGTCGATCGATTCACTCCTGAATTTCATTCACGAATGGCCAATTAAGTCGAAATCTCATTCATAAGCAGGGGAGGTTTTAAGCTATCAGAGGCCCAAGGCGGAAAGGTCGGACTGAGGACCCCACTAGGAATTATGAGTAAATATTCAATTTTTATTTTATAAATCACTCAAATATACATATGTCGCTTGTATATGGCAAGAATAAAAAAAAAGATTTTGAATTTCAATGAATAGTATTTCCATAGTTACAATGAACGATATACTATTTACGTTATATAGTGACATAATCAATGTAGATAACCTGGGTTCGGTTCCCGGCTGCGGCAGACTTTTTGTCTTTCGATTTCTTCATCATAATCAATGTAATATATTCTATAAACATATTATTAGTCTCATCTTAATATTTATTTAATGGCCGGTGGATCAGGTGGCAACGGTCAAAGGAAAGTAAGAATAACAATTCTGAGATCTGTCCGGCATTTGCCCAAAGACTAGAGGAAAACAACTCCGTAAACCTCCCGTGAACTGTACAGAATTTAACAATAATTACATAATTATAGAGCCGCTGCAACAACTGTACAGAACACAGATACACTGAAATGTAAACAAATCCTACATAACATTCCGCACATCAACATAGAAAAACATACAAAACACATAGAATCATATACATGAACTTATAAATGACTTTCATAAATACGAACAATTAAAATTTCATAACCTATTTAGTTTCGTTTAAAATTTTTAGCATTTTTGGCATTGGAATGAGAAGTTCTTCAGGTAAAGCACTCAATTCCCTTATACTTCCCTTATACCTCTATTAATATAGGAAAAACTCGCCACATCGGTTTTCTGTTCCCATTCCTTAATTTTTAATCTGGAAATTTAATATTATCTAGGCTTATTCAATAAATGTAAAATTCTTTCTCGAAGCGAAAAACCAGAAAAATTTGTTATTGAGGCTTCACTAGCCAGTTTTATTGAAGCCCCGCCTAATTAGATTTCCACCACTGTTCATTAGCGTATCTTCAGTTGATAGAATCTGATTACCTTGGTTCTTGGATGGGTCACGCATAAGTTGTTCATGGGAAGATCTTCCAGCCCAGCACTAAGTGTGCTCAAATCACAAGAAGCTAGTCAAAAATAAATAAATGTTTATTTTTTAGAAGCAGGATGTCGTTTTATTTCTCGGTATCAAAAATTGCCGCAGTATTTAATAGCGTATTCTACTTTCGAACGAATTGAACAATCACGTGGTGTAAGTTGCCGTTGCATCGTTTGGGCAAAATTTTCTCAATAATTAGAGTCTACCAAATTTTATTTAAAGTACAAAAATATTAAATCATTAAATGGAATATTAATGAAAGCTAAACAGCTACTTAATAAGACTGCAATCCATGTTGTATTGCTATACTTAGAGGAATTCCGCATTGTAAATATAGAAATAATTGCCAATCACTTGTATTTTTCCACAAAATATGTGGAATGTATGTTGTAGAACAGTACAAGAAATTAGTATTTATTTCTAAATCATTTACAAAACTGCATTTTAACCAAGATTTTTTACGGTAAATTTCCACTCATGGTTTCGAAAGTTGAAAAATGGAAATGTTGAAAAATTTCTCAGGCAATTGAAGACAGGCTTTTTCCATAAATTTGGTCAAATTTGGCCCCTATGAAATTTTAATACGCGAGAATCAACACACATGGCATGAATAGTTGTCTGCAGAATTTATTCAGGAGTGACCATGAGATTTCACAGTCCGGACTCAAAAAAAACCATACCCATATTTTTTGCCAACTTTTTTTTTCGATTTGAGCCCACTGCGGAGCGTTTCCAATATTTTAACAGCGATGGAACACTTCACGAATACTAATTTTTTTAACGGAACACCTGGGTTATTTGTAAGGTGGGCCAATTAAAATGGTTTTAAAAAATAAAGAATGAAAGCAATTGATTGTAAGAGTTTAGTGATAGCATAATCCATACGTAAAGAGTTCCCATCAATGTCATGCGTGCTTCATCTTAGAATAAAATGCATTAAATATATTATTATTATTAAATATAAATGAATAGAATGCATTAAAATCAGATTAATCTCACCTAAATTTCCATTTTTTTCGCAAAACTCGGAATTCTACCATAAAATACAATAGGACATTTTACTTTAGCCTATACTTTGCAAGGTACGTTAAATATGTAACCAAATGAATTTAATGCGACTCTCACTATCATTAGGGGAGTAAGGGATTTATGGAAATTCTACTTGGCGTTTATTTTTCTTGACAATTGCTTTTGTATGTACGCATAACTCTCTAGTAATTTCGATTGAAGTTGATGCTATAAAACCGTATATTCGTTATTATATAATTGTGATCTAATGCAGCGGATAAAATTATATGCGTAATTTAACTAGGTATTCCCTCAAAAAATAAATAATTCTAATCTTCACTCTCCTTTTGTTTATTTCCAGATATACGTATACTCAATTTTGTAACCTCAAAAAATGAAGTTTTCTTAGACCCTTCGAATAATTGGCATATTGAGATGGGAAACTTTTATCACATAATTTATAGTTATTCATTATGTAATTTGTTATTTTATTTATATAGTGATAAAATTTCGATATATCTCACATTTTACCAATAAAGCAGCGCTTTAAAATGCGTGATACGTAATAACGCCATTGCAGAAATATTAATGGAAATTTGGCAATGGCAGGCCCAAATCAAAACAGAACATGTAAAATATTTAACGGTAAGTTACGAAGATTTGCCAAATTTAAAACTATACCATATTTATATACATATTTTGACCCTCTATCATTTCTCAGTTAAAAAAACCACGTATCTAAGGTTGAACTGCATCAACATCTCTGGAAGAATAATTAAATCAGTGTAATTTCGTTTGCCTGGTATAGGGTATAAAAATTAACAAATTGCCTACTTAATTTTCATTATGAATTATAAAAAAATTTAATTTAAATTTATAA
>KZ308578.1:153018-192717 GCA_000376725.2 Ladona fulva | reverse complement strand
TTAATTTCAATTAAACTTTTTATCGCCCATTGTTTGTGGTATGTTTTCTAGATCTATCACTTCGAATTCTTGTTTTGTTCACTCAGAATCATGCACGTGTATATCTGCAGAGATGTTCTCTCGGCGGGAGGTATTTTTAATCACTCCCTCATTTTCAATAACAGAACCCTTTTCTCATTTTTCGCCGCGTTAGATTCTCTCTCTCTCTCTAATAACTCCCGGAGTGCCAAGAAAAATTTCTTCGTCTCATATTATCGATCCGGAATATCGACGACCCTGTCTTTATTATTCACCTCGTCCTTCACGTTTTTTACTCCTCTATGTCCCATCTTATCCCAGCTGCCTTCATTTGAAACCCAGTATTCCCATTTAATTCTCATCCCAGTTTGTACGGAGACGTCTTCAGATTATGTGAAGGCTGACTCGCCTCATGCCAGGGGTTCGATTTGAAAGACGTGCTTGAGCCCGTCTCCGAATGGGGATCTCCTCATTTGCAGCGACTAGATTCACCAGCGTCCATTTATTTAATGTGAATCTGCCCTAAATGCATTTGCAGCGGAAGGTATATTTTTCCGAAGGGTTTTCCTCGGCGAAGGTCCGCTGCTTAATTCGAGATCTACTGTTCCGTATCGAGGTATTCCTTTCTTTGCTCAGGTGAAATAAAAGACCGATTTCTCGCGATGCCGTACTTTGGTATATGTAAATATACTACACATCACACCGTGGTACATGTACTTATACAATCGGAAATTTTCGGTTTGATAGTGATTATTGAATATTGGACAAAATTAGATAAAATATAACTTTTCTCCATATTTCCGTATTAAGCGTAACTATTCTTTATTAAACATCTTGTCAAATAGTATATTTATTTCCGTTGCCGTGGTAACCTTGATTAAGGGGACATCTTCATATATTCTTCGGTGTATCAGTCATTAAGGCATTCAATGCGTAGTTAAAGATTGTCCTACACAAATATGAAATGAATTTTTACCAGGCATAAAAGACTTTCAAAAGAACTCAAATACGTGGTGGACTTTTTGTTTTACAGATTGTTTATATTCGCTCTCATGGTAATGAATGCAAATCACCGTATTTGTTTACTGTTTTATGGAGTATAAATGACTGAGATACATATTAATAATGATTATCTAACTGTTAAAAAGTTATTTTCGGTTCCGATGTTAATTGATACATTAATGGAAGTTAAATACACCGTTGATAAGTTATATAGAGACGGAAGTCGAATTAGATTCTGTCGACACGTACAACAAAGATTAGTCTATATCAGAGTTGATTTTATTGCATTTTACGTCAGACTATCTGACATAATCGGTTTTGTAGTAAATCGACCTCCTTCTACAAATTTTATCCTACGCAGTTGAAAATTTTACTACACACTGTTTAAATTATTTATACTGGAAGGAAAAGAGCCTTTGTACATTTTCCACAGGATTTTAATACATACATGACCAGGTTTCAGCGAATGATCGCCATCAGCAATGATGACGATGATCATCCATGATGGAATGAGTACAAAGTCTCTTTTGCTTCAAACATAGAATATTTCCACAAAACATCGCTAATGTCTCCGAATTTTATTTAATGATTTAGAAAAAATGAGCGATTAATAAGGCAAATTTTCCTCAATGCACTAGTAGGCAATTAGGAGTGCGTTATCTTGTTTTCCTAACTGAATGGTCCATTAAAGTGGAAGGAACGGTTGGACTGTAAGAAATAACAAAAAACATGGCGATAAGCCCTACAAAATTAAAATACGTACAATGTTTTGCGTCAATATCCGCAGTCAAATACATATCGAATGATACAATAGACAGAGATCATTTCTCACTTACCTTATCGTTGACATCGTACCTCTTTGCATACTTCAACCCTCGAAGACCTTACAAGCGGTTCCAGATTGAAAATTTCGCGATTTCATACCGATACCATTCCTCGGACGTAATGAGATATTGAAAATTAAATTACCTCTTCGGCTCGGCGTAAAGGAAAGCCTTCGAACGGTGCATTCGTGTAATGGGGAGCTGAAATGTTCCGAGAGACGTCCCGTAACGGGCGAAGAAAGTAAGGGAGCGATACGAAGGGAACATAAAAAAAATGCGAGAGATCTCGCGAGCGGGAGAAGTGGGTCAAAGCTCGCACAAAGGTCTGTAGCATAATTGAAAACCGAAATGGCATCAGGATTGAAACGTCGAAAGGAAGGGCAGGGATTAATCCGGGATTGCATCGGATGAGAAACGGCTTGGAGGAAAGAAGCGGAGGGTAAGAAAAATTGATTGTCGTTAGGAGAGACTTGACAGAGAGGTGGGGAGTCCTTATTCCTGCTGTGAGCAGTGTTGATGACGGCGTTGATAATGAGAAAACAGTGAATTGGATTCGGTAGGAGTTCGACAGGAGATTTCCTTGCGCAGCGTCTTGAAAAGTAAGTTTCCTGATGGATATTACTCGGAAAGAAGCAATGCCCGCGTTAACTCCTCTTAGAGAATCGTACATCTGCTGCTCAGGAGGATTCCATCTGTCATGCTAAATCCGCACGTTAGAATGTTGATTCGTTTAAAATCTGTGTAAATCGGTTCGTGTCAACTAGGTAGGTGTTCCTGATAGGATTTAAAATAATTTAATAATAATTTAATAATATTAGTAATTTAATAACAATAATAATGCTTTAGTAGGGGCAGAGTCCACTTTCAAGGTTACATGCATTCGTTAATTAGGAATGCATAGAGTTTTTATTCTATAAATAAATGTAGAATATATAGAAGTTCATATAAAAATATACAGAAATACACATTACAAAATATTAGGAAAACAACAAGGAAGTTATACAGCATAAATAAAGTTCTATTTGGCACCAATTCACTTATGTGATCCAGATTGAACCTACATAATGTGTATAAAAGCTGCACTTTCAAATTGTTTGGTAGGATTGTTTTTCAAGTGAATCCCGCTAAAATCCAAGAACTTTACAGAAATCAGATTGGTATCTCAGTTCCGGAAAATAACGAGATAAGTTCCAGCTTTGCGAAAAAATTACCGGTTGGCGGATTCTTTTAGGTTTAGGACTCTAACGAATAAAAAGAAGAATATTTTGGACTCAACCTTGAGATACCCACGCATGGAAACGCACAAATTTCGGACAATACAGGAAGAGAATGGTTGCTGCATATTTTGGTACCATTGGAATGAATTTATCGTTATTTTACAGTGTTTGTGTGAACGTTTACGTAAATCTATCTAAAGATACTAAAATATAAATTCAAGAAAATTTATATTTTAGGATTTACCTGAATGGGAGAAATATTTCGCCTATTTTTGCTAAACAGTATCATTCCTAAGTAAATCGCCGTGTAAGCCCATCTATAAGACGTATTTTTTCCCAAAAAAATTGGGATGAAAAGCAGAGTGCATCCTATAGGAAAATATAGATTTTCTAAAGTATCTATTGTTATAAAATTGAAGAATACAAACCCAAAAACCTTCCTACTCCGTATATGCAGGTACGTTTATACGCTGTATACATCATCTTCATTGGCAGAACTATCATCGCATGATGGCCTCGATCTTATGGCTTCGGAAGGAATTATTATCATCAGTCCTGTTTACATGTATTTGCGCGAACTTAGGTGTACTTTGTCATATAACTTCCGATGTATATGATAAGTAATCTCCCAATAAGTAAATTACGAATTAAAAAGCGTAACGGAAATAAAGAATAGCACATGGGTGGTCCCGTCATCCATCGCGCAGCTGACCTTACGGATTGATGGATGGCTTGCATCGGGTAATAATTTTCAATCCTCTTTATCTATCCCTCTTTGTAGCGAGCGACAGATCATTTCAAATTACCAGCAAGAGCTCACGGTGGACTGGAGGACAAATGGATATCGACCAGGGGATTTTCTCGAATGAAACGCTTTCCAGGTTATCTGTCATGAAAATGGGAGTATTTTGAAGAGGAGGATAAATAGTACTGATTTGTGGTCCCCTTTTTAATACTGGACTTGGAGATACTCATATGATCGTTTATACATTTAGCTTATTTGCATACTTTTTAGTGTGCAAGCTTATCCGCAGCGGGAAATTATTTTCCTTACTTTAACGTTTTCTATATCCACTTCTTCATTCGACGCTTCTCTTATTAATCTGTATTTAATAAGATTTCGAGGACCGTTCTCAAAGTAATTAAATAGAATATCTCTACAATTTCTTTAGAATTGTTTGATATGCATTAATCAATTTGAAAATTGGTGTGTTTTGAAAATTCATACGCCCGCGCCATCTGTCAGTTAGTGGAGAACGTATATGGGAGCTCGTTTGTCATCTGTTGGAGCACACGTGAATCATACGTACGGACGCCTAACATCTGAATCATACGGACGTACGCGTAGATTTTAACATGTCACATTACTTGGACGTTGTGGCCTCTATCGCCCGTACTTAATACTCGTTTCGCAATCGTTACAATCAAAATATAGAATAAGTAAAGCGGATTACATAAATTTTAATGTTTATCATTAAAGTTCTTCATTTAGTTTACGCGAAGATTAAAAAAATCCTCCTCATTCATCCAACCCATCTTCTTTGAATTTACATTGCATAGGAAAAGTTTAGAGAAATTTATTTTTATTTCAAATACTTTAAGGACAACATTAAAGAGTAACCATAAGGAAGAGAAAGTATAACCTACGCAATCCTTGTGATAGTAATAGCTAAGTGATATGGAGGAAGACCGAACATTATCGAAGGATATGAATGAAAGAATTCAGCTCACAAGTGCTACATTGAATAAATATTCCGAGTATTGCGAGAACTCATGAAAATTAAGCAGAAATCAATCGGTACGCAAAAATTCTCGGATAAATGTAACAATATTAAAAATTGCGGTATAAAAATTAACATTGCGAAATTAAAAGATAACGTTAAAGTGGTCTGAATGAACGATAGTGAATAGTTGACTATCGAAAGTAAAGTGTTGGTACGAAAAATCTTCCCTGTAGAAATGTAGAATGCGACCTAATGTATTAACTATCTTGGCATATGGTGGCTGTTCTGCGTGGCCATTTGCGGATTTATAATACCTGTTATATAGAGGGTAAAACCTGAGCCATGAGAATAAAATTTCAATGTTTTACGAGTCTGCCAATAAACTGAATCGGGAACCGCCTTTTTCATTCCTCGTACCGGCTGTAAAAATTATGGGTGACGCAATTACTCTCAAGTCTGAGTACAGCTACACTTTGGAGCAACTTTTCCTCTTTGCCGATCCCAGCCGCCGATGGCTATTTCGTGTTACTCTTTTCGTGTGCATCAGGTGCACAAAATTTTATTCCTACAATCGAATGGATTCCGTCAACGGAGAAGCTCCGGCAATAATTCTCAGTTAAAGTTTGCGCTCCTCTGATTTTTGGCACCGCCTGCAACGTCGTTTAAGGAGAGTCGGGAAACGAACAAGTAGTTTGCTAACAACTCATCGAGAGTGTAAATTCATTATGTACACGGGAGACTGATGTAGATGAATATAATTTCCTGAAAATTGGAGTACAAAAATACTTCTTCCGATAAAAATATTTTCTTTCGATATAGTTGAAGCAATGGCTGTATACTATTGAAATATTATTATTTCGTCTTTCTTAATCGGGCGTGTTTTAGTCAAGGTTTACAATAAACCATTTTAGTAATATAGTATATGATGAATATTATTTTCGATTTATAAAAAACTTATGATAAGTATCATAGTACTCAGGTATCATACTGTCTCAAGTATCTTATTATTATTTTACAACTGCTCCCTTAAATGGCTGGTTTGAATCATCTACTTTGTTGATGCAGGAAATATGATCTGCTATCAAGTATTCCCTGTATTTGAAACTTCTTTAAGAGTTGATATTTTATCGTGCATTTATAAGTTTCCACGATGTTTTTATTTCTGTTGTCATGGCGGTACCGTTTTCATTTGACTTACGATAGCATCATGCGGCAATTTACATACAACCCATAAATGTATACGCTACAGATTAATAAATAATCCTGTTCATGAATAAGTTAATAAATTACTAGTATAACACATAGTTAAGCTAAAAAATAATAACACGTGAATATTCAAGAAAATCATAAGTCTTTACCAATGATCAACCTCCTAATCAGTAGGTTGAACCGTCTGTTATTAGAAAGAAAATGTTATGCTGTATGTCTATATACTACATAATTATATATTATAAAAATGTATAGTACGTATTTTTTCCCAAAAAAATTGGGATGAAAAGCAGAGTGCATCCTATAGGAAAATATAGATTTTCTAAAGTATCTATTGTTATAAAATTGAAGAATACAAACCCAAAAACCTTCCTACTCCGTATATGCAGGTACGTTTATACGCTGTATACATCATCTTCATTGGCAGAACTATCATCGCATGCATATTCTTTTTATTCTAGTTTCCACTTTCACAAGTTTCTATCTTAAGTAGCCATATTCTATATTTATTTGGGGTTTCCTCCATAGAACTAATAGTACGTTTCATTCGCCCTCTTTTCTTCACATTTTGCTTCAACGGGACTATTTACATCCCGTTTGCGATACGTCTACGATGATTTCTCAAACATGTCACCTTAAAGGTTCTTAGAATTTTACCTGTTCGCCACATATTTAGCTCATCCCACTTTCTTGACATTAATCTCTTGCTGCGGATTAAATTGTAAGCAAGTGGAGATGGTGTGGATATTTTCGTCTCCAACCTCTTCAGCTCGAGAATATATCTTTCACTTCGATGTTCCTGATTGCGACCCTCTACGCCAAGGGACCCATTCCAAGATTCGCATTTTTAAATTAAAGAAATTTTTCGTAATAAAATTCTTGAAGTAATATATAAAACCGTCCTAGAAGGGAATACGCGTTTCTTTGGCAAAATATACGATGAGTATCTCATATGTATCGCGTATTTACCATCAGCTGCTTGATAATTATGTACGATAAAACCGTTTTAAGAGTTTAGTCATCCTTAATCTTGGTATATTACTAGTACAAACATTACAAAGTTCACAAATTATGATTGAAGTGCTATTTTATCATGAAATTAAACAAACTGAATTTTTTCTCTCATCTTTTTATACATGAATCTTCCTGATAGCCAAGTGGGTAGCGCGTTTGCATTTGGTTAGGCTACGATTCCGCGTGGGGCCCACGCGCGAAATGATTTCAGCTGTCGAAGCACTTTTAACAATAATTGATAATTCTATCACTTACATTCGTTTTGTTATCTACCAATATTATCATCCAATTTCTGTGATAAGGGGTCATTAATAATTAAATTTTAGTATATGAAAGAACATTTTTTTCTATTTATTTTTGTTCCTTTACGTTTTTACTGGAGTGTTTTAAAATTCTTTTTTTGTGTAATATTCTACTAGACTATCCGCTAAAAAATTCTCTCGTTAAGGTTGTGAGCTCTGGCACGAAATATTATTCTTATACCTCTATGAGCTACGGAAAATTTCTGTCGTGTATTTTTAGTAGCCACACTTCCCCTTAAAGGTATATCGATGTAAAGTTTAATCTTATTAATCTCCAAAAATAGCATCTTCTTTCGACAGTGAACTTAAGCAGGTCTAAGGATTAAGATTTGGTTTTATCTGAGAGGGGTAGAGGACAGGACAAAGATGGAGTAAAACGTATCTTTTTTTTATTTTGTATTGGTCTTGTTAAAGGCTGTGATAATATAAAAGGGTATGAATGATGCCGAATGGTGGCATCCCTTGGTCTGTCTTTATTTATTGCCATAAAAAGTGGTAATTACGCTACACTGGCGCGGTCGTTATCCTATTATAGCTCTCTGACTCAGTGAGGAAATCTAGGAAAACCTACCTCACTCCTCATCTTACTTAGTGAGACGTTCCTTCTTCCCTTTGGTAGCTAATGGTCGAGGATCCTATACCCAATTCGGATTTACACGGTTTCTCCAAGTACAAGGAACTTTAAGGTGGGTAATGTAAGGAATCAGCTGTGTCATAAACTCCANACTCCTTACACCCTGACCCTTCGTCTCACCAAAATTCCCCCACCCTTTCTCCCCTCCCCTGTATCGAAGAATGGCAAAACTGTGCCTGGTGATGCTAACGAAACAAGTCACTTAAAAAAAATCTGTGGAAATGTACGAGGTATTTCTTTTCCACAACAATAATAATAATGCGACTTTATCATGGCGAAATTGAGACTATCGAGTCTCTTCTTACATCTAACCCTTCGTCATATGATGTTTAAAAGAGATAGCTTGAAGAAGGTGCAAAAATGAAAACTACTTTGTGGCTTTAAAACCCTAAGTTCAAACTTAGGAAAAAATACACCAAAGCAGGAAAACATCCACAAAACGGGATGTGTCAAAAACTTGCGAAATCTACTGATAGTTAAGTAAGTTTTAAGTAAAAGACAGGTTAAATCACATCCGAAAAGTAAACAAAATGGTACATATACATATTTCATAAGACGTAACAACTAGAAATAATCGCGAATTATTGTCATAATGTGTCATGAGTTATCAAGTAAGAGGAATAGTAACTTCCAAGCAATCCTTTCGAACGTGAATCTCTGAAGCAAAGGAATCTTGCTGCATTTTGCAAAAACTCCTTTGGTTCTCGACTTGGTTATGGCGATGAGAGACGCCTAGAGATGGTTGCACGAAGAAAATGGTAAGAGGCGTGGCGGAGATCCCTTCGCGATTGTTTTTTCCCATCCTCAGTCTCCGTTCCGCTCGTTCCGCGATATTTTGTAAAGTCTTAATGGACTCGCATGAGCGACCGCCTATCTAAATCCTCCGCATCTTCAATGCCGACCTGTTTGCTAGACTAAGTCGCCCCCATGAAGAGTATTATGTATTTCATGCTTTATTTGGCTATCGAGTGTGTTGAGCATTTTTCATGGCTTCGCTCCTCTTCTGTTACATTTATATCCCTAGGTGACGGTTCTGCTGTAAACACTCGAAACAAATTGAAAATTTGAGATCAATCGCGAAAATTTTAATGGAAGAGATGCGAAGGTTTGGAGTGGACGTTTTCTGACAAAAAAAGTCACCTAATCTTCAATACGCCTAATTATATTCTTGGAATATTGGACGTGAAGGAACTTTTTTGCCTATTCAAATACTCTGGAAAATTTCCATGTTTGAAGGTGTTTGTGTCCGTATTGGAATCTCGAGGCATATCTTTCGCTAGTGGAAATAATGGCGTTTTTCAGAAAGGTAACCATCTCCATTAAAGAAAGTGGGATACTAATACTCTTTTATGAATTTTCGCTAACTTGTTTTCAATATCGACGTGCCAGGTGCGCGGGAATAATTGGTAAAATGCTTCGCAATTTTTAACTCGATGAGATTTATTACATTTTGCCCTAAAGTCTTTTATAGTTATATCAGGATTTTATTAGTACGTTGAGTTTATAGCAAAAATATGAATATTAAGTTTTCTAGTTTTTTTAGATGCTTCAAGAAGAGAACAACCATAACTTAGGGCTTCAATAGATGATTGAAAAATACTCAAAGCAAATCTTGCGGTCGCTTCTTTTCTCCATCATGGTGAAGCAGTCAGCCATCAAAGAATAAGTTTTCGGAATCGCCATGGTTTTCAGTTATCTTACGTTGAGATTTTCAAAGTCCTTTAATTCATTATATGTAATTCGAAGTATTCCCTAATGAGATGCATGCTTCTCAAATTTGCTGTATAATCTCCCGACTAAAGATCTCCATAATTCTTAACCCTCAGTTGGATTGCAGTTAAATATAAATGATTGAATAAATATCGAGGAAAATCTACTAAGCGATTTTATAGATAAATTAAAAACTCATACCGTACCTTACGATGATAACGGGATTCAAGGTACCATTCACTGAGGACTACTTTCGCTCATTGTAATTTTATACCTGTATCATCTTATAGTAAGCAGTATTATCTAATAAATGTAATAAATATATAAACCATATAGAGTAAGGCTTAGAGGATCATATTAAACAGCTAGTTAAATACTTCTACATCTACACATGCGAGCCGCCTTCCAGAGATTGGCAGAAAGTGCATGCGTCTTGCCATAAAGTCTTATTGCTGCGTACCATCCGCAGAAAAAAATAATCTTTGAAGTGGCTAGCTCTAACTTCTCATTCCTAATATTTCTTCTTCTGGTTGGTCAAAACGGATTTACATCGGAAATTTTCTAATTCACAACTACAAGTAATGATTGACAACAACGTTTGTGCGAAAAAAACTCGGCGCTGCCTCTCTTGCCTGTCATCGAATACTAGCGGGCATATAATGAGGACAAATAAACGAATGCACTCTATCTGTTAAGTAATTACAGTTCAGGAGGTTTTGATGATTGAATAGCCGATGATTGGTTTCCCGCGTGATGTAATTCCTGGCGGCCACCCATCCAGTGACATTAACGCTCGGTGCGAAAGCGGCAGAAGAAAGAGTGAAACAATGGGAGAGGAGAAACAAAAGGAAATGAGAGAAAAAATCTTGATGGAACAAGGGCACCATGACGGAGGTGGGACACGAAAGAGGCAACGTCGAGGTAATGGATTGAAGGAAGCCAAGTTGGAGTTGAAATTTCGCATGGCGAATAGAGACTGCAAATCAAGAATAGGGAGAGTGAATATTTTATTCGATCGGTTTAATTCGGGAAAGTTTTGGGTAAGATTCGTTTTTGCATACGTGCAACTTGGTTTCAGTGGAATGCTGACGAACGCACCAAAATTCAAGGTTACGATGGAGTAACCATTAACGTAACAATATCTGCTTCGGCGGTCGGATAGTAAGTATAGTTTAGGAATAAAACGAATTGCTAAGATTGCAATTACACCAGGTCCATTAGTTGATTATCAATTGAAAAATTTTGGCGTACATTTACTTTTGAACGGAAAATGGGAACCATGTTTAATAAACAATACTTGTTGATGATGGCTTTGTACTGATACCGGTCGTTTGAATTTCCCGGTCCCGTCAGACTTTTTTCAAGTCCATTCTTCCTTGGGATGTGTAATTATATTTGTGTATTGTGTTTCGGCATAAATCATGCCATCATTAGGTGAAGGGATGGACAAAACATACATTCTAGTTCTTTGTTTTTCGATTTTTCCATCAAAGACCTTTACCATTAGAGAACTTTTGGATTCTTAAAGTGAAACTACCTACGAACCCATAATTTCTTGCACCCCTCAAAGGAAGGCAAGTTTCCCGGACAGTTCGCTCCGTTTATTCGTTTTCACGAACGTCATTAAACCATTTCACTTTTCAGTTTGTCAAATTCAGTCTCAATTCAGGCTTCCACTAACGGAAACTTTCGCATCCTCTCTTTAAGGAGCGACAGTTGAAAAAGTAACGATAAAACACGCGCCGACAGGTGAATACCGCAATCATTCCTCGCAGTCGGTCGAGTAAAAGGTAAAATAACACGAATTCGAATAAATCCGCACCGGTCGGGACACCTATATATAACAGTCTCCAGCTCGGAAAGGAAACACGCTAAGCATCACATACCCAATACGAGAGACAAGTCAATGGCACCGACCGCCTCTCGAGGAAGAAATAAACCGTCTCCGAGCGTCTTTAAAGGTTTTATGCTAAGGCTACACTTTTTCTTCCCGTGAGAACCAGCTACCCCGTGGGATTGTCACGGTAACGGAACCAGATCGGCAGTAATCAATTGGCTCGGAGATCCACCGCTAATTCCCTTCCCCGGTCTCGCGAATCGCAGCCATTCTTTCGGTAGCCGCGCTTCCATAAGGAATAGCGGTCGTCGGAGAAGATTTGAGAAGGGTAAGGGACACAAAGATGACAAGGAAGCGATATGTGACGTGAAGCATGGGAAATGGCGGGGTAGGAGTCTCGCGGGGGGCACGCGCGTGGGTGGAGAATGGGATTGAATGAGGAGATAGTCGAGGATGGAGGTGGGGGATGCGAGTTTGGCGGTGGGGGGCAGTGGGAGGTTACACGGAGAAGGGCATGCAATCAGAAAGGGAGTTGTTGAAGATAGAGGAGGTTCTGGTGAAAGAGCGCTGCGGTGGAGTGGCTGGAGATTTGAACGCCCGGGGCTGCGCGGATGAGCCCGTCGGAGATGACGCCTTATGTGCTGACGTTGTTTAATAGGAAGTTTCGTTGAATAGCTACGCTGAACGAATCTCATAATAGGGTTTCAAGTTCGTTACAAAAGTTTTGTGGAAGTAATCGAATAAAGCTTACGTAATAGCTCATTTCCTAAAACACTCGAACTCTCTCTTACTTAGGATACATCTTTTGCGACGATTTATACGAAATTATTATAATGCAGTAAGCAATTGGTCGCGTAGAATAACAGTGCGCAGTCTTTTTAATCCTTCTTATTACTCCGTTGAGAAAGACAAACTAAATGCTTTGTGTAACATGAAATTTACACAAGGTTATCTATTTAGCAATCCATAAATTCCATTAAAAATATTACAGCAGGATATTATGATTCGTATTAAGCTCTAGTTAGGATACTTAATTTCCACTCATCGTTTCTTCCAGATAAACTTCAGTAGCGTTCGCAAATTGATAGATCCTTAAAATCTTTCATAGCGGTGCCAATCGCCACGTTTCAAGTAGAAAGATGAGTTAAAATTGCTGGAAGAAGCAAATTTATGACATTCAGAATTTCTGGGTATACTAAAATGTGGTTGATTCCTTATTTATCCAAGTACGATTTCGGCTTAGATTCCTTTATACACTCATATAAACCAATTCTATTTCGTTACTTATTTTCGCGATGAAAGCGAGCATTCCTTACGGAAATGGTTATATCACACATTTGGTTTTCCTTTTCGACTTTGATATCAAAGTAAGAGACTCTGTGTCTTGTTCATTTTATGATATACATCAGAAAATTTCACATTATTATTTAAAAGTTTAACTTGGTACACCACACGGGTTTCCTTGAACTCATGGCCAACGAGAGTTTTCGAGAAAAGGGAGTTTTTCAGACGCGCTCAGCCAAAAAGAAAAAAGTGCTATACTATTAACCAGAAAGATTTCTACTCTTAGCTGCCAATTTGTATATGAAATTATACGATCAAATTTTTCATAACTTATTTCAGTTAGATCATTACATTGTCATTCACGGACCATTAAATCTCCTTCCAAGTACCGTCAGCGGCACGCAGACTACCTGCTGAGGATGAATAAAAAGTTTCAGCGATTATTTTTTACAGTTTCGCCGGGAAGGAAGTATCTCAACGGCTGTTGTGACAACCAAAGAATTCAACAAAATATAGGAATGATGAAAGCTTAGCATAAATCGCAAGCGTCACCTCTGTGTTTGCTTGCTTTTTGATAATTGAGGTATAATCTGCTTATTGGAAATCTTTTGAATTCTTAGCAAAATGCGTTTTCAGCTAGATTAATTCTTAACACACACCAAAGGGAGATTTTTGGAAAACGATGACGCAATGATAATGGGTATCAGTTATTCCCCAATGAATGTAATGGAAATCTACGGCATGCGATGTTCAAGATTCTCTCAAAATATTACCAAAATACTTTTTTCTGCGGAATCGATTCTCAATTCCCTCCAAGGAGAGTTTTCGAGGAACGACAGAACGATGAGAATTTGCGACAGTTACACCCGTGCGACGACTTACGTTGACGGCATTGTTTCAAAGAGGGAGAAAGGCTAAACCAGGGGAAGGCTCTTCAGCCCCCAGGTGAGATGCGATCTCCGGAGGTTTCCGAAAGGTCTCCGAGGCGTGGCAGGCGGTGCGCGCATTAAGGTAAAAATTGGGTGCGAAGGTGGAGGACCTTAGGGGAGTTCTGATACTTCGGAGGAAGTCCTAGGAAGGTCGCGGAGGGAGGTAAGACGGAACTGGACGTAAGTTTTTATTTCCCGGGAGTAGGGGCAGAGGTGGAATGCCGGGTGGGAAATTTTCGACGGGATGGGTTTCGTAGTTTGGGAGATAAACGGAAGAAGATGAGCCTGGATCGTTTATAGGTATAAAAGGAGAAGGAGTGTTAGCTCGAGGGGGATTGATGGTGAGGATGGGTTGAAAGTGGTAGGAAGGGAGGGTTCAGTGGCCGACTGTTGATCAGGTGAACGTGGTGGAATGAAGGGGGGAGGTGGGGAAGGAGGAAGAGGCTGTGTGGTCGTTGAACCGGTTATGTTCTTCTTTGCCCCTCCACACCAAATCCTCCTCTTCTGCCTACCTCCTCTGCCTCCTCAATCCTTCCCTTCCCACTCCCACTCTTCCCTTCGTCTTACTGTATCCTTCTCCCCCACTCCCTGTTCCTCCGGATTTCTCTCTCTCTCTCTCTCCATTAATATCTCTCTCACACACGAACTCCTTTCTCTCCGTTCACTCTCCTCAGATTCACCGCTCTCCCCATCTTCAACCTCCCGGGAAACATTGGGGATTGTTCTTCGCCCCTCCAAAAAAAAATACCCCCTCTCGCACATTCGTGTCCCGAGTTTTTTTTATCGCTGCGGAGCGGTTAATTTTATCTATCCACCATCTTTCAGGCGGTTTTTGTCCGAGGATTATTTTACGAATCAGCCCTCGGCGGTGTCCAGGAGATTTGAATGCTTTCCATTTCTCTCTGTTTGTCTCGTTTCTGGGCAGTTTTGGTAATAGAAAAATGTGATCCTAAAGATGGGGCCTTGTCTTTATGGTGGGTACTATTAGGGAGATGAGACTAAGCGGCTTGCACTCCTTACCACCTATTAATTTGCAAAGTGAACGGTTCGACAATTTTTTATCATATTTTGACAGTATGCGTCATGATTGAAACTAATTGCTTTGCAAATAAATTGGTATTAAGTAATTTAAGCCACCGTTTCTCATTTCTATAATAGAAAAATATACTGTATTCACAGCCAT
The DNA here is from genome assembly GCA_000376725.2 of Ladona fulva. Classification (NCBI taxonomy): domain Eukaryota; kingdom Metazoa; phylum Arthropoda; class Insecta; order Odonata; family Libellulidae; genus Ladona; species Ladona fulva. Next base: position 177,830 of record KZ308578.1, on the reverse strand, counting down.
GTTTTTTCTTTAGGGATTTTATTGCAAATAACTCGGATTAGCTAATCCTAGGGGATTTAATGGCTTCCATTTCTTCCGTTCCATTTCCTCTTTGTCGAGTATCAAACTTAGCGGTTTAAAGATTTACATTAACGGTCCTTAAAGTATCTTATAGATAAATAATGGGTAAGTCGCTCGGCTAACCGTAGTCTTCTCTCTAAAAGAAATTTCGTTTAACAACTGATTTAGATTTTACATCAAGACTTATTTTCATTCCTCTATTTTCATTTCTGATAATGAATTTTCGTCGAATAGAAAATTCCGTCAACTAATGCGCGAACTGATATACTTGTGACTCAAGTGATGACTTCCACGTAGACCGCGAAAGGAAAGTGTGAAGTAAACATCATATTAACTTATCTTATAAACTTTTACGCGAAATTTAGTGAGTTTATACCCCGATAAGAGTCTATTTACTTTCATCGACGGAAGGCTGAAAGCATCCAGGCGTTAAAGTCCCCTTCCTGTTGCTTTTGAAATGAAGATTAAAATATTTCATGCAATAATCATCGCATCAGCCGAGATGTTCTGGGCATCGAGTCGTGTTTCCATAATAGGAAGCTTAAGAAGAAACCTGCGATACAACTTAATTCGCCCGTATTGTAGAAAATCTTCTCACTTTGCCTTTTGAAAGGAAACTCGGCAAATCATTTACTTCGATCCTCTCGCGTACCCAGAGCCGACGTTATTGAAAGTGCAGAATCGTCGACTTTCAGAATTTATCTGTCTGGCATCTCGGCCTATTGAAGAAGTTGCACGAACGTCAGTAATTATCAAGAGAACTGATACATGTCTCTTTCGATCGCAGCTGGAATGATTCCAAAGATCCTCTCATACCTTTCCGAGAAGATACACACTTGCAATTTAAACAATACATTCCGAATTCACTTCACAGATAAATGGCCTGGAAATCCTCCGCGGATACCTGCCCCGGACTGGTATCTGATTTTCGAAAGAGTGCCTCCTGATATTTAAGACGAATCAGTCTTTACTGTAGTCGTACATTAGTAGAGGAATTAGTTAACATCACAATACCTATCATACGCAGAATCGTTTTAGCCTGTTTTGACTGACGAATAATCGTTCAAATTAATACAGCCTTATCTTAGTGGAAGAGAATATGTTCAACTTCGTTACTATAATCTCCCGATGCATCATATTCGCTTTAATCTGCATCCTGCGTTGGAGTCTCCTCTTAGCGCGCAAGCGATACATTTGGAACGTACTAAATAGGAATGGTTATCGCACAGGTATTAATTAGATCTTCTCTGATGGGGTGGGGCCTATAAATTTACAAGAAACAACTATTAACTTGCGTCGATCTCCATACATTTCTTACCCTCTTTCTCTTTAAGCCTCCTGCAGCGTGCTCAAACCTAACAATTTATGTTTCACTCTCCAAGCCTTCTGGCGACCCAAGTATGTGATCGTATCGATACTAGGAAAAACTCAACGCTAAGCTTTTATGGCTTAGTAATCTTTCAAGCTTCGGTCGACCAGTAATATCCAATGCCCTTCCGCGCTCCGAAAAATCCGTTTTGTTTAAGGAAGGAAAGGAATTGTATATCGAGTCCATAGGTGAGTGAGCAGTCCTCTAATTAGACGCCATAAAATTGTTAGCTTCGTCTGATTTTTGTGGTTCGAACGCCCAAAACGGATGCCTTTTATGCTTGCCTAGTTTTATTTTTCCATCTATCTTCTTTTCGAAAATAACTTCTGATTAACTTTTATGATGAAATGAGCAAGGGTTTATAACTTTCGCTTGATGGATCGTGGGTGAGAGTATGGAATGCTAATCGGAATGAGTATGATATGTCACATTTAATTAGGTACCCTTCAATGGTGACATATGTAGTATGATGTATACATCCATTATGGTATTACCTCACGTATTGATCGATTATTAATTAAATTCCATCGAGGCTAGACTCGCACTATTACTCGCTTATGGTTTCAACGTTGTAAAAGCTAAATTTATTTCATGCAGAGCTCCTTGCGAGACGTTTTTCAAAAGAAAGTGAACATCGATAGTACTGTTTTTATATTCTATTATATTGTGACTAAGTGTTAATTACCTAATGAGTTTGGACTTCGAACATGCGGAGCTTGGTTAAAAATATAGTTAAGCTGCAACCAAGAGGTATAAAGTATAAATTTTACTGAAAGATCAAATATTGAATAATAACGCAATGTCACGGAATACGGAAAGATCAAACTTTGAGTTATAACTCATTTTTACGGAATGAGCGTGTAAACTTTGGGCTCATTAAGTATTTATAGAAGGAAGCCATCAATTAAAGCGGTGGTATGCTTGAACGAAAGCCGCCAAACTCATTTCCTGTGCTTCAATGTCACAACTAAATGAAGATAAAAACAGCTGAGGTGGCATGTGTAAGAAATCTCTGGCTTTTTCAAGTACTACAAACACATCGGCTTAGCTAGAATTTAGGTGAAAATAGCTCTCTTAGTGCGTCTTTCTCCCTTACCGCATCAAATCTTCTCAAGGTCATTGGAGGACGTAGCGCCGATGGTTCAAACTCCTCTTACGACTACGTGCTGCCGGTCGGAGGTTTGATGCGATGATATAATTTCCCCGATTCCACCAGCAGGAATAATAATGATCCTCAGATAATTGTCGAGATTGTTTCACCTTCTTTCAGCATTCCACTTGGCTGCTTCTGGTCTCTGTGGTACCCGTGAAACATTCGATCTCGCAACACAACGCTAGCATGATCTCCTCTAATTTTAACTCAACACTTTATGGAGGGTGCTATTAGAGGATGCTCGTAGATGGAGTTAAAGCAGCCTCTGTTTTTTTAGTCAACCGTTAACTTTTTATGTTTCCTGGATTTGATGAAGTAATGGCTCCTGGACTTCCGCCACCACTCTCACCCGTATTAAATTGAGCGGATACCGGTACTGATTTTTTTATACTTTTCGTGAATGCAAATGCCGAAAGGGTGATTTTGACATGCAGCATGTGGTTACACGGGCAGATTGAATGAGCAAACGTTTCTTAATGGAATTGATTCTTCGTCAAAGACGCCTTTGAAAGTAAAGATATAGAGATATGTTAGTGAATCTTCTTGCAGTGGTAATGTGAATCTCCCAGGCGACCACTACGTGGAATCAATCGCACACTGCATTAATTAAGAAAACATATACGAATTCCAAATGTACAAGGCAGAAATTCTAGTCAAAAATCCAAATGTACGAAATAAGTAATTTTGTTATCGTTATTATTTGAGATATGAATGTCCGCATCGGACACGTATCGGGATAAATTCTGTAAATTATATTACGAATAACTTGCATAAGGAAATTTACATTTTCACCGGGCTTCCGGATAGCCAAGTGGGCAACGCGTTCGACTTCCTTGAAAGTGGTCCCGGGTTCGATTCCCAGTGGGGCCTACGTGCGAAGTGACATCAGCTGTCGTAGCACTTTTAACAATACTGCTGCTAAACTTTCACTAGATCTTGTTTCGCCAACTCCAAAGTGAATAATACTTCTATTTTACAAATTAATAACGTTTATCATTTCAACTCACTGTGTTTGAACATCGCGTTATCATATAGTCAATTTAATTTTAAGGGTGAAATTCTTGGTTACCGTCTTTCATATTCTTACTGTACCTACCAAAAAAATCAGCAACCAAATATTCTCATACTACTGAATCAGGTTGATTGCTGATAGCATTTAGATTGCAATATTCTGTTACTAGTTTATATGGAAAGTTAAATAATTGACCACGGTAGTATGAAAACCGCTACATTCATATAAATACCATCAAAACAGAACCCTGAGACTAATGAAAAGAGCTACTCGAACTCAGGTCGTTATTTTATATTCAATGTGGTGTGAGGAAGCTTTCTGAACCTTCCTCTGATTACTATTAAGTCCTTTCCCGAATAACATCAGTAGTACGTATTCCTACGAATGAGATTCAATAACCTGCAATGACGATGTATAATATACTCTCATATTCTATCAAATGTAGATTTCCATTATCTGCAAATATATGCCCCACCCCTCCATTCATTCTTTCATTGGGGCCATTTTTTTCCGAGATTTAATTTATTATATCCATAATTATGCATGGGCTTTCCCGATAGCGATATCGACCGTATTCGCCCAGCCTTTTTGCGTTCACTCTCTTCCTGTTCTGCCAAACACTCTCCTTTCATGCGCCTGCTTGTTGATTCTGCTCACATCTGTCCCCTCTACATGTTGTCCACACCCAAGAAAAGCACTCCGTTCATTGCCGTTTAATAACGCTGCTTTCATTTGGTATTCGTGCCGCTTATTCATATATTTGTATGCGGATTAACGTGTTTAAAATTGTCGCCACGATGGAGTTGTCGAGCTAAGTGTGATTAATAATGGCAAATATAGACATTTCGATTTTTAAATGTAATTTCTTTGATAACCCGTGCTGTAATCAACCTGTAGGCCGGTTTGTGCCTCAACACCGCCGACATTGTCTATCGAATACTCTGGATAGGGAATATGATAGACTAGGAAAGATGAGGAGTAAGGTGATCTGCCTATGAATTTCTCACCTGGAGTTTTTTTTTAATGAGAAATAGGTGAATCACGTAGGAATATTATATTAAAGATTATGTTACATAATCTTTAACATGTAACATAATCTTTATTAAATTATGGAGATGTTCCAACAAATATCGCTTGATATGTTTCCTTATAGGAATATTATAAGGATAGATTACTGTATATATATTATGAATATGTGTAATATTTTGAAATTAACCCGTTAATTTTATATTTATCTGCATAATTACGGGTCGATTGCAAAAAAATGGAACTATCTTGGTTTGAACGTGTCTTTTGATTTAGGTTTAAGGGTGTTTCTAAGAAAATCAGAAATACGTACTAAATATTTGATTCATATTTCTTTTATGCTGAGGAAAACAAGGGAAAACCCTCCACGCCTCATGCTGCATACTAAGCATCAATCTCTCTTCAAAGTGTAAATGCTACTGACTAACGATAACTTTGTGGTATTCCATGGCAGCAACATAAAAAACACCGCAAAATATTACACACAAACTAAAAAGAAGAGTGGCTTGAAGTTAAAAGTTTTGAAATGTTATAACTTCAAGATCCCCATCTTGCGCCAATAAGGAGTAGTTGAGACTATTGGAGAAGGGTGTATGTTCATAGAAACGATGCATTGTTTCAGGAAAAACTTCTTGTGCAAACTCATCTTCGCTGATGTACCAGCACTAAAAATAACTTCAATTACACTATATGAGGTATTAAATGATTGACGAGTAACGAGTACCGTTATAGAACACCACTTCCTTCCAAGATCGTAGTAGTTAATGGTGAAGGGATTGCGATTTAATCCAATCTTCGGGCTGTAAAACTGTACCTATTGCATGCAGGAAATGTACTTAGAAAGAATCGAAAATTATCTATACAAACTGTAAAGTATCCGCGCCAATTAGCACTGCTACGATCAGGTTGACGGTTATCTCAAATCAGATTTGGATACGAAGCGAGAATCAGTCCGTAAGTTTATTCAACTTTATCGCCACCGAGACAGAATATAAGATGACGGAAGTTCCATTTGAGTTATGGGACTTACTTGTGACCACGTCACAGGTTTCGCCTTGAAAAGGGCATGTTGTCGTTGGCAGCAGCATTTTTCGTGAGAGTTCCTGGCAGCAGTCGCTTTCATTGAATCATCCTCTTTTCGAAACACATGGTGAGCAAGAAGGTCGCAGGAGTCTTAAAATTACAGCAAAGATTTTACGTGGAAGTACTTTTTATTCGTTACTGGCAAATTTTAAAATAATGTTTCATAACGGAAGGTTTTCTAGAAATCGAAGTCAATTAGCTTCTTTCCGTCACGAATAATTTAGCGCTAAAGACTATGGTTAACTCAACTAATGTACTCCTGAAATGAAACAAATATTCAATCCTTTTTTTGTATGACATTCACCAATAATTCTTTTATTTACTTTTGGACGAAGGAGAACTTTGATAGAATCGACTGCTTGTGACGCGTTTGTGGTAGGATTCCGGGAAGAAAGGACTCTTCTCTTCATGTATATATTCCTGTATTTTCTGGTGTTTTTCGTCTGCTGACGACGCTATTTGTCGAAAACACGGTCGCAGGAAGTAAATTCTTTTAGTAAGGTAAAAGTTTGCTTCTTCTCTTTTCGATTGAGCCGAAATTTACTACACTAATACGAAAGTGGAATGACATTTACGTTCATTTGATTTCATTTAGATTACATGAAATAAATTTCCAGCTATATTTAGTTTGTGGTCGATTTTAATGTTTTTATAAGAAACTAGATAAAAATTAATGAATCTTAATTCTAAATGGTTGACATAGTTGGTAAGATGTTATGTATTGTTCGACGCTTCGAAGTAATACTCTTATTAACCACTCTCATGGTATAAGTATTTTATTGATTTACTTTCCTTTCCTAGATTCCTTGCCTTGAATATTGAATTTAATTGAAATAACTCGCATGTTAGTTTAATTTTCGTAAAACGATTCTCGCTGATAGTGTAATCGCCTCAATATCCATATACGGGCGAAGGAACGCATTTTTTGCGCGGGAAACGTTGCGTAAGAAGTCGAAGACACTTTTATAACATCCTCGGCAAATTTCCGTATTGGCAAAGGATGGACGAGTTCCAAGACCTCCTCCACCCAGCAGGCCTTTTTCTCCCTGCACCTCCGAAACCGTATCACTCCAGTTCCCTCCACTGCGTCCCACGCTCCCAATTTGAAAGGCAAGGGGTTAGGGAGGTGGAATGAGTAATTACAGGAGGGAGCAGACCTTCCCCCTCTGAAAAAAATCTCCATCGAACCACCCTCGACTCACCAACCCACCACCAGACTACCAACATCTATCGTGGCGGATAACGGTTTTTCGCCTCGCTCCGTTTGTGGGGTAGAGAGTGGGGAAAAAAGAATGAGATAAAGAGTGGAGTGGACAAGTGGATGGTGGGTGGGGAAAGGGTTACCTGGAAAAGGAGGGGAGATACATGAGGGAGGGGTCTCCCTTCGATGAATCCGCTTCTGAACCAGGGGATGGACAGGGCCTCTAACAGTGTGTTAACCTTTTGGAATCGTGGAAAGATGGGGAGAAAGGTTGCCGTGACTTTGGGTTGCTAGTAAATAAACAATCCCGACATTGTATGCTACTCACATGTGTATAAACCGTCTTTAGACGTCATAACGTTTTACTTGGTTAAGAACGAGTGACCGTTTGAGAAAATTGCTTTGGGTAACGATGCAGGGTTTGGTTTGATAAACAGTACATATCACCCATATAAACATATGACAATTGTGAAATATATTTATTACCCAACACCCCCACAAAGATCCGATTAGTGGTGGCCGATTACAATAAGAATGAACAAACAATCACAGCCAATCCCTAACAGGAAAAATCCGACTAGCCGGGACTCGAACTCGGGACCTTGAGCTTACCACTCCGCCACTGCTGCCGGTGTCACGCTTTTGAGTAAAATTACGTACATGCAGTTTTTCAGGAATAATCTAGAGGCAGAATCTAGCAACCCTAGATATGTTTTTTACATGTCTCTCAGACAAAACCTCCAGGGTGATCCTATTAGGCTTCTGGGCTTCCGGATAGCCAAGAGGGCAACGCGTTCTTATTCTGTGGAAGCGGTCCCGGGTGCGATTGCCGGTGGGGGTCTACGTGCGAAATCAGCTGTCCTCAGCCCTCCTCAACCTCAGCTGTCGAAGCACTTTTAACAGTACCACTACTACCACCTATGAGGTTTCTGGTGAAGATTGAGGATAGAATCTGTTTTCAAGAAACATTAGTTCTATTAAATAAAATCAATATGATCAGGCGTAACTTTGTGGAAAGCAATAATAATAAGTTGAGAGACTTAGTAATTTACCACTGATTTTTTATTTGAACGGAGTAAGGAGTTCTTAGTACCTTAAGATGTAAGAACTCCTTACGAAACCGGTCGTTCAAATAAAAAATCAGTGGAAAATTACTAAGTCTCTCAACTTATTATTAGTTCTATTATTGTTTATTTATTAGCAAATATTACATATACAAAAATGATAATTATCATATTTTATGGTATTTTAGATGTGTTTATTTTCATTTTGATTATACGTAGCTCGGTGTGGGGGAGGAGCTTAAACGAACGGATCGATTTCCAATCATATCATATGCGAAATCACGTCTTGGGTAGCGACGGTTTCGCTAATCCCGGAACGGATTATCGTCGTTATCCGGGGTGTTATCATATTTTTTCCCATATGTATGAATGTAATTGGAGTGGAATCGCCCGATCCAGTTTTTCTTCAACCGAACGCCATATATATTTTCGTCAAGATTCTGTATGCAAATCCGTTCCTTTCGTTAGGTACTCTAAGTACGAAAAGGAAAACTATGGTAAAGACCGTTCTGCCCATTCAAGAGGTGAATGAACGTCGTTTTCCACGGATCAAATGTTGGCATGATAAATATCAAAGAAATCAGTCTATCTATTATTAATAGGCAGATTTTTATCTATCGTTAATCATTCAGATCTGTATTTTTATTGATGGACGAAGAAAAGAAGAAGACAGAGCCTACTGCAGCCTTTGATTTGGTCTTTTTCTTCTTCGTTTCTTAATCTAAAATCAAGCGAGTGAACCATACGTTGTTCAACGCTTACTTATTTTAATCGATACAAAATTTTGTTAAAATGAATGTATTTAAAAAAGAAGCTTCAGAGAAGATATACAGCTTACCAATTTATCATAAAATCAATCGAAGTACCTAATTTGTTTCTTGTCATTGGATAACTTATTAGCTATTAATTGGATAACTTTGCTCGTGGCCAATTCTTAAATATCCTCCGAATACTTAATGCCCCGAATGGCTCAAGCTATCGAAGCACTTCTATCAATACTACTACTAAATTTGTCTGCGATAACTCTGTGTAAAATTTTCAATATATGTACATCAATAAAACAGAATTCTTCGCTTGATATCTTGAGGTAAGTGATCGTCACTTTTGCGTCATCATGGGTTGACAATTCGGAGATTGGTTAGTCGCAGCTCTTCAGGCCGTCCTCTTTGAATGCAGTAGCTTCTTTCCCTCACAATGCCTAATCTTTACACTAACCATACCAGCCTCTCATAATGCACCAAGATCTTCCTCTATAATCCCTACCTTCCATCATTACTTCCAATATTTTCTTCAGCAGAATGTCGTGATTTATTTCCAATGGATATGAAATAGTTGTCGAATTAAAAAACGTTCAAAACCATCGCCATTCATTCATTTTCATATTTTATTCATCCTATTGTTCATCCGTTTTACCAATTCCACTGACTCCATGCCGCTGCATCGCATGACACGTCCTACAATCTGTATTACGTTAAAAGCTTCGCGGAAAACTCAAGACGGGTTCATGAATACCGCTTCTTAAGCGGAGAACTGGATGAAAAACAGCGTTGCATGGTGCGCGAATCGAGTTGCAGGGTTTTTCTGCATGCTTGTCACTGCGAGGCGCGAGGCATTTTAAGAAAAAGTATATATTTAGCCACCGTCGATCCAAGCATCACGATTTCGATGAATTTACGTGCGCGGAATCCGGCGATGTTATCTCGCGTTGTTAGAGGCAGTGTTAAAAAAGCCTATCTCGCCGATTATAACTCCTCGTATTTTATCACTTGCATGAGGGTCACGCACCGTGTTTACGCATAAGAAGTAATGGATTAAAGCTGCAAGACACCACCCGTTTTCTTAAATACGATAAATCCTCCCAGACTGAATACCCTTTTATCTGATTTGCATCTGAGGAAGAGGTGGAGATGGACGCTCCCAACGAAAGAGAAGACATTGTGGAATTAATCTAAGGAATTTCTCGGGGGTATTTTGATCAAAGGAAGTTATCACATTGAATAGAGAAGGATCTACCCAATAGTAACCGAACTATTCGGAACATGCTTCACAGAACTCAAGGAACGAAATTATTTAATGCACCCGTAGCTTGTTTTTTAAGGATAATTTTAAGGAAAAACGAATGGAAATATATTTGTTGAGGAATTACGTTCCTAAATTAGATTTAGAGGATAATTTAGTGACATTGAGTAAAATCTAAAAAGTTCAGAGTGCGATAGATTCCGGGTCCAAATCTTTGATGAGCTGAATATTTTTACGAAATGTTAAGGACTAAGTTGAAGGGAATGTGGCTGAGGAGAATCTCCAAAGTCCTCATATGTAACTTTATTGTATTATATTATTCGCAACCGGTTGTGACATTACTTGAAAGATTTCATTTTCTGGCAGCAATCAGGATAAAATAGCACAAATTTAAGCCTTTATCGAATAACAATAAAAATGAACATATCAAGAATTGATTATGCGTAAAATATATTTTCATTTGCTTATTCATCTTAAGTCTTTATTAAGGTCTTTATTGAGGCGAGATTGAGACTTAAAAGTCTCTTCCTCCATCTAACCTGTTATTATTAAAACATGAATAAATTTGTAAATAGAAATAGAGAGGAAAACGTAAGAAGAATTTGTGGATGTATAAAACCTAGGTAGTAACTTAAGAAAATAACCACCACAGCAGGAAAACACCCACAGACAAGGGGGGTGTGAAAAACCTGCGCAAACCTACTGACAGCACAAGCTAAAAGAAGGAAACTGTGCATACAAAAATCACTTGAGCAGTACTGTAACAATAATTTACTGAAACTAATTCACTAAAGCAATAAAAAATGTATAAAATAGTATGTCAAACAAAAATTATGCTTAAAACAAGTATTTATTAGTGTAACACCATCGCAGAAGAGCGTAGTGATACTGTGGTTCCTCATAATTAAAGTTGTCGGGAGCAGTCTGTTACCTTCCCAACGGAGTTAAATCACCAAACTCACAAATATGCAGGAAATTCACGAAAAAAGTAGGCTTTAGTAATTCATTTGCATCTCGGGCATTTAAATTTCCAATTTTCTTGCGTCACAAAAATAAAATTTAATTTTCTGATTCTGATTTACATATCCTTACCTTCCGATCATCGCAACCCATTTTCATTTCCGATCGAAACGCCGATCCAATTATTTAAACTGTTAGCAACCGTTTGGAAATACCGCTGATCGGCGATAATTTCTGCTTCCTGAGCAGTCGAGAGGATAGAAAGAAATCGGTAATTGACGGATGTCTTCGGATGAGTTGCGTCGGTGATTCATCTCTTTGGGGATAAGGTAATGCTTGGAATCATTTCATGCTGTGTTTCAGTTCGCTTTCCGTTAAGTCCGTTAGTGGCGTCTCAAATTATGACGCGTCACTTCAATACGTCCTTTGCTCACTTGATTCCAATCACCCCGAAATATTGAGCAAAGGCATTCTGTATTTCTGCGCAGTTACGTTCTTAGTATTTCATAAAGTTCATTGCTGAATCTTTTGGATATCCAGACGCATGATTTCTGGTTCCATATTTCGATTAATGCAGTATTTATAAAATATATAACATGTAAATAGAGGAGAACGCACCTTTCATCTTTCACTTTTCTCTGCCTTGTGGTTGTACGGGATAAAGAAAAATGTCTCTTTCATTTACTTTTGTCTCGGTGATGTTCATGGTTGCGATGATATCAAAGGGATATCTATTAAGGTATGATGCTAAATAATAGCATTCTCTATTAATTTATTAAAGATTATGTAACAAAACTAGATTAAGTACACAGTATATGTATTTTGTCTTGTGGACTTAGTCTAGTTTTGTTATATAATCTTTAATAAATTGAGGGGATGCTCCACCAAATATCGCTTCTTATGTTTCGTTAATAGCATTCTGCACGATCACTTCTTATCAAATGCCATGTAAAATTTTTCTCTTAGGATCATNTTTGGATATCCAGACGCATGATTTCTGGTTCCATATTTCGATTAATGCAGTATTTATAAAATATATAACATGTAAATAGAGGAGAACGCACCTTTCATCTTTCACTTTTCTCTGCCTTGTGGTTGTACGGGATAAAGAAAAATGTGTCTTTCAATTATTTTTGTCTCGGTGATGTTCATGGTTGCGATGATAACAAAGGGATATCTATTGAGGGATGATGCTAAATAATAGCATTCTCTATTGATTTATTAAAGATTATCTAACAAAACTAGATTAAGTCCACAGTATATATATTTTATATTGTGGACTTAGTGTAGTTTTGTTATATAATCTTTAATAAACTAAGGAGATGCTCCACCAAATATCGCTTCTTATGTTTCGTTAATAGCATTCTGCTCGATCACTTCTTATCAAATGCCATGTAAAATTTTTCTCTTAGGATCATGGTACTGCATTCACGTGGGCTTGTTCCTTCTGTATCTCCGTGAAGATAACCATGGCAAACTACATAATTTTTCATATTCCATAGCATCCACCTTTTCCTTTCCAAAACGTTTACTAAGTAAGGGCTGACTCCTCCCTTGGTACTTCCATCTCATTGGATAGGGGGGATTTTTCATTCAAAAAGTTATTAGCCACGTGTACCACTCAATTTGGACAACCATTCTTCCACATATTTCCGTACATCACTCTTTGTTCCTTGTTCAATCCAACAAGCACAAAACGGAAGCGACTATCTAAATGTGTAGTTAAAACTCTACATTAAACAGATTATTACAAGATTTAGCGAAAACAGGAAGAATTTTATTGATACATTACATAGTAAGCTGGGTATGAAAAAAAGGGGGCATGAAAAAGTTTGGGAAACACAGGTGTATAGTGACGAGTCAGGAATAAGCGTGCGAAAACGTCAAGGAAAGACTTGACTGCTTTGCATTCAAGTTCTCTATTCTCCATTTACGGAGAATGACATGTGGAGATGACATACCCTTACTAACCCATTGCTTCTTTCCCTCCTTTAGAGCAACACTTCGCCGCTGCGGACTCCAACAGCTCCACTCCCGCCAAGTCCTTCGTCCCTTGCAAAGTGTGTGGAGACAAGGCGTCTGGATACCACTACGGCGTGACTTCTTGCGAGGGTTGCAAGGTAAGGATGAGATTATCTTTGTCAATCTTGAAGTCGGACTAGAAAGAAGAGAGTGAGCATTAAATAAAAAGACGCAAGTCAGCTTCGTTCGCTCCTCGATTTTCTCTCTTTGTCGGAGGATGTGAAAGAGGAAGTCAAATGAAGAAACTATCGATTTTTCCTCCTCCGATATGGCGTTTCTGTTCGAATCAATGTTTTGATGTTTTAATAGATATTGCGATTTCATATCGCATTCTCAAGTTTGGCAGATCCCGTAACTTCGTCTGTGTTTGAGCTGATGTTAAGCGTTTGAAAGTCCCCTCCTCGCCCATTCGGGCATTGAAATCTCCTCGAATCATGATCCTTTCCATTTCCGTTTTTTGTGAGTATTTTCTCATCCATTCAGAATTATATTGAAGAGATGTGCATGGCGTTCGAGGAATTAACTTTGCTGCTGTTTTATCAGAAGGAATTTTCGTAAAAAGCGTTTGAAAATTAAAGTTGTCATTCTTTTACTTCGTCATAGATCATTAACTACTATTGCAACATCACACATATTGTGGAAAATATTTCCTCCACAGTTCATCATACACCCATTCCTCTGATTTGCGTTTCTGCAAGTACGTATTACGCAAGAAACTAAATGTCGCAAATCTAAGATATTCATCTCAATAAATAAAAATATAACACAACGCTATCTCGATGCATCTTTCTGTCTGCGCAGGCCTGTCATGTTTAAGAAGAGATTACAGAGCAAATTTTTTTTAAGCCCCCGGAAGAGATGTCAAAGGGAAAAGAAAAATAGTTGTTCAGTTAATATTTAAATACATCCAGAAGTATCTGATGAAATGTTATTTATGAAGCAGCGTCTGTTTCTATTGCTGATAGACGTAGGATTGACTGAAAATCAGTTTTTTCAAAATATTTACTTCGGCGCATCTCAACTTCCCAGTTCTGGCATGCAAAATATGTTATTAAAACAAAGGCTTTTCTCTTTGTCTTTTTGAAGTGAATATCATACAAAATGAATCATGCGTTTCAATTTTATGAAGTTGTTCGACTCTATCTCTCTTTACTGGCAGGTGATAAGTAGCAATATGTATTAAAAATAGATAAATTTAGATAAGATATAAACAGGAATATTTCAGATATTCCCCCAGTGATCTTCCGATAGATTAGTAACCTATAATACAACTTTAAATTCTTCACACAATAATAAAAGTATTACTCAGAATTTACGAAAAAACAAGCAAAGAGAATGCTTCTCCGAGCACTACATCTACCAGTAATAGGTTAGAGAAAGTCGGACAGTGATGTTACTTCTCGACAATTATGTCAAACATGGGTTTCACAGCTACTAAACGGAGGGAAAGAAATAATCGAAAACTAAATGGTGCATTTTACTTTAAATTCTCAGCAGAAAATACCAAGCGCTACTTTTCTCCTTTGCTCTGTCCTGAATACTTCATGAAAGTGACTCGGCAGGTTTCGAGAGGAAATTTTCTCCTCCCTTATAAAAGAGATAAAAGTAAGCCGCGACTTCCTACTTAACCCCGGCAAAATGAAATTCAGAAAATATTAAAAGAAGACGAATTACTTTAATAAATAATTTCACGAGCGCACAACCTACGTGCGATAAGTAATAATAATGGGTCAAAAGAAATATTAGCACTCCTTCACCAAACAGCTTAAAGATTGTTATATTGATTCAGTGTATAGCGGAGGCACGGTTTTAATCGACCTGAAGGCATATGATGGGGAAAAATCAGAAACATTACGGTAGAACGAGCGAAGTCATTGTCGGAAGAATTGATGATGGACCTCAAGTAACGGAGCGTTATTGCTTGAGGGCAGATGTAAAATCCTATAAAACCCTTTAAGCAACCCGTCAATGATACAATGCGGAACCTTCTCCATCCCTTCTTGATGTTTGCGCGCACACAATTTTCCTAAAGGAGAAGAGTGTTTCAGAATGTTTATAAACATTTAAGTTCCCTATAATGCTCCTGTAATAAGCATCGGCGAGAAAGGTTTCTATGGTTAGATATATGGAGGATCTTTCAGTTTCAAGGACTTTCAGTCAAGGAGTTTCAGAAAGGACTGCTGCTAGGCAGCTTAACACCTGAGTGCAATAGGTAATCATGGAGACTGATCATTAAGTTTAGTGTTCTGTAGAGAGTATTGCTTTGGCGAGAAGGCGCCCTCCAGTTGGGGCCCGGAAGCGGTGCATCTACCACACCATATTTAGGCGTGGTTTTGCCTGCAGATGTTTTCCTTTAAAATTAATGAAATTTGGAATAGATTCGGTGAACGATTGCAAGCTTAGGAGCAGTATCGCGAGTATGACGATCGTTTTTCTTTAACGAATGAATGGAATGTTCGCGAACCCCTTTCTTACTTTAATTTTTGAAATCGATCCTCAACACCCTGCAGAGTGTTCATCAAAATGCAGCGTAACTTGCAACATCGGGAGATTCCAGAAGTAATAACACGTTGAGTAGTCATTCACCACCTATAAGCGGCGCTTTAAACCGATTTAGTCCTAAATGGGATTTGATTAACTCAGAGGTATCCTTGAGTACGGCACCTAAATAATCCCTCCTTTGCAGTCCCATCTTAAATGAGAGCTCATATGACCAGCTATTACCTGATGGGCAGCGTAGCGTGACCTCTTAAATTGAACGTGTTTACCGTAACCAGGGCGATCCGGTACAAAAATGCCTCGGGCGGGATTTGAACTCGAGAGGGAAGCGTGAATCATGCTTCGCAAAGCGTGGCGGAGAATGCATTATCCCAAACAAGTTCGATCGCTTCCTTCTTTGGACGCATGTGATTTAATTAAAGAGAGGTCTGCCACAATTATTTCAGCCGACGAAGAGCGCGTTGTAATCGAAAGCTTTTTACGACCACGAGGCAACGCAGGTCTTAGAGCATTGCTCCCCAACCGGTGTGCCGCGATTAACATCTTGGTGAGCCGTCTTATATTCGAGGGCTCGTTTCGTTGCTTGTTATACGTTGTCTATCTGANATTTAAGTCGATCAATAAAAAGTGACAATAATAATTTAACTGACAAAATTCGTTTCTTGAGATATTATGAGAAGAAAATAAAAGACCACGTTTGTCAATAGCAAACAACTTCACTCCTCACCTTGGCTAGTAAGCTTCATTCTTTCTTCGGATTCTTCGAAAGGCTTCGGATTTCCGACAGCGAAGGGTTTGAGGTCCGAATCGCCCTCCGGGCAGAATACTTAGCAGTTAGACATGTATACTCACTTATGTAATGACGTTACGTATGCTCGCTTACCGATGCAATTACACGGACACACATACAAATGTGCGTGATTCTCCAAGCATCCGGTCGGCGGAACGTGATTTCCACCTAACTGCTTTGTTGGTTTTATGCTCTCTTATCTTTCTCGGAAAGAGTCGCCCCTCTCATGTCGTCCCCTTTTTGCCGCGTGTTTCCCTCATTATTTTTTGTCCCGCGTACAGGCCTACGTAAACAGGTGGCTAGACGTTTCCCTTCTTTCTGCTCAAACGCCGAGTTTCACCTCGAACGGAAAAAATACTCGTTGGAGATCGCTTATTTCCAGAAGATTGCCGGACTAACTTTTTTTTCTCCATATTCCGGGAAGAGATGTCCTCCCGCTATGCTACTTTTTAAAACGGAGACAGTGTTTCCATTTTTTCCCCGAGCTTTTTGGATTCCGACCGTCGGAAGTGGTCCTTAATTTAAAAAAAATGTCCCCCCTTCTCGTTTATTGGGAAATTCTTCCGCTCTCAAACCGTGGTCTTTGCCTCTACATCCTTTCCTTCTCGAGTTTTCTCATTTCGGGAAATGTTTACGAAATCTCCTTCTACGATGTTTATTATTAAACAAGCCATTTAGCATATTGAAAACTAATCGTTGCGCCTCAAATATCAAAGATTCAAGGAACTGCTTGTCAGGTACAGCAACGCTTTCCTTCAAAAGACGACCTCAATTAAGCGGTTGATTGGAGATCCTTTTTTCGCTTAACCGTTTATATTAAATTATAGTCCGTACCGTAAGCCGCGTTTCTCCAGTTGTCTGTCGGTAAAGTCATCGGCCCCAAGGCTGGTTGGATCCTCATACCTCCACCGTTTGCTACTTAAAGCTTCAGGGAGGGAATGAGGCGATTAGGTGTGATGGAAGTGGGGTAATGGGCCCATTATTGCACCTAAGGAATCAAAATGGCTTCTAGATATCCAAGTGGGCAGTGCGTTTGCTTTTGGCCAAATCGGTCCCGGGCGCGATTCCCCGTGGTAGCCAATACGAGCCTGTACTCGTATGTGCTATACGACTACAGCTTTAGAAGAACTTTTAATAAGTACTACTAATAAGGGTAGCTATGAATTATTTCATTTCATCATTTCATTATATGAATTTCCTATGAATTATTTTAGAAAACAGTTATGTGCATCTCGTGCGGCCCGAAATGTCTTTGTAAAATCCAACACCGCACTTTGAAGGAAAATTTTAACATATGTAGAAAAAATAATCAAAAATAAAATTGGAGTTCAGGCTATTCAATTAAATTTTGGTAATAATACGGTAAAGAAATTCTTAATATTTTAACAACGCTTTCTTCCTGCTTAGTTTGGTTGAGAGGCAGAAAAATATTTTCCTCGTCTCCATTAGAATTTATTGCAAGCAGAATCTCCTTTACTCATTTTCCTCAACGTCTTTTCCTTAGAATATGAAATATGCTATGTATCATTAATATCTTAATTAGTGATTTATTATTTAAGGAAATTTGAACTCAGTTCCATTCCATTTATTCTTATTTTTCTCCTCATTCATTCTATTCTGGTTTTTCTTGTCTTAGAGAAGAATTAGACAGCTTAAACATGTGCAATCGTTGTCAAGTGTACATTTGAACGAAATTGGCAATATTGTTGGATAAAAATAAAATTATTGTTCCCTTTCGTGGAATGCTGGGATGTGTCAGAGATCGATTGGAGCTGTTTAGACCAATGATATGAGTCCCAAGTAAAAAAATCCGGTAAAATCTACTCCTTAGCCCAGGTCAACCACCGACTTCCAGTTTATAATCCCTCTCAGAGACCCCATAAGCGTACGTAGATACGAACCATTGGAATAGGATAGGGGAAAATGGATTCTTCATTTTCTTTGTCTCAGTTTTATTCGCGAGTGATAAATGAAAGCAAATGAGGTATTAATGATGTTGATAATGGCACTTATTTAGGCCTCACAAGGATTAACAGAAACGCAGATTTCGATGAAAATCGGTAGTTGGATACACTTCAAGACAAGAATAACGAATTAACCATCAAATAGGGTTTTGTGAGCAGTAGTTTTCCCGGAAAATGGCCATTAAATATAACGATAATCTCATAGTTGTAAATGTATAGCAGCCAACAAAGATATTCGTAGAGGTCTGGCGTCGAACCCAGAACCCTTCTGGGTGATATCCTTACTTTTAACGTTACTATGTCATGAACTCTAATGATACCTTAGCTCAAGATTCTATATCTTTCCAGGAAGCTCAAAATTTTCATTGCATTCTCATGGGAAAAACCGGGACTGCTGGGTATTCTGGGCTCGATTCAATGATAGCTGGGTCAGATATTTAATATTTTCTGGTGTCTGGTTGATGTGTTTATACGTTAAAATCTATAATTACAATTATGAGGTAACAGTAATACTTTAAGGCCATTTTCCTCGAAAATTAATGCTCATAAAATCCTGTTTTAAGAGAATTCATTACTTTTGTCCCGGATTGTATCCAACTACCAAATTTCATCCAAAATTGCGTTACCTGCACTCTATACTATTCTTTCCAGTATTTATAAAGTCGATCTTATTTTATTTTTATTTAAGTCGATCAATAAAAAGTGACAATAATAATTTAACTGACAAAATTCGTTTCTTGAGATATTATGAGAAGAAAATAAAAGACCACGTTTGTCAATAGCAAACAACTTCACTCCTCACCTTGGCTAGTAAGCTTCATTCTTTCTTCGGATTCTTCGAAAGGCTTCGGATTTCCGACAGCGAAGGGTTTGAGGTCCGAATCGCCCTCCGGGCAGAATACTTAGCAGTTAGACATGTATACTCACTTATGTAATGACGTTACGTATGCTCGCTTACCGATGCAATTACACGGACACACATACAAATGTGCGTGATTCTCCAAGCATCCGGTCGGCGGAACGTGATTTCCACCTAACTGCTTTGTTGGTTTTATGCTCTCTTATCTTTCTCGGAAAGAGTCGCCCCTCTCATGTCGTCCCCTTTTTGCCGCGTGTTTCCCTCATTATTTTTTGTCCCGCGTACAGGCCTACGTAAACAGGTGGCTAGACGTTTCCCTTCTTTCTGCTCAAACGCCGAGTTTCACCTCGAACGGAAAAAATACTCGTTGGAGATCGCTTATTTCCAGAAGATTGCCGGACTAACTTTTTTTTCTCCATATTCCGGGAAGAGATGTCCTCCCGCTATGCTACTTTTTAAAACGGAGACAGTGTTTCCATTTTTTCCCCGAGCTTTTTGGATTCCGACCGTCGGAAGTGGTCCTTAATTAAAAAAAATGTCCCCCCTTCTCGTTTATTGGGAAATTCTTCCGCTCTCAAACCGTGGTCTTTGCCTCTACATCCTTTCCTTCTCGAGTTTTCTCATTTCGGGAAATGTTTACGAAATCTCCATCTACGATGTTTATTATTAAACAAGCCATTTAGCATATTGAAAACTAATCGTTGCGCCTCAAATATCAAAGATTCAAGGAACTGCTTGTCAGGTACAGCAACGCTTTCTTTCAAAAGACGACCTCAATTAAGCGGTTGATTGGAGATACTTTTTTCGCTTAACCGTTTATATTAAATTATAGTCCGTACCGTAAGCCGCGTTTCTCCAGTTGTCTGTCGGTAAAGTCATCGGCCCCAAGGCTGGTTGGATCCTCATACCTCCACCGTTTGCTACTTAAAGCTTCAGGGAGGGAATGAGGCGATTAGGTGTGATGGAACTGAGGTAATGTGCCCTTGCTTTCCTCTCTGTGAGCTAGAATACGTAAGTCCACAAAAGTGTAGAACAATAGATCTATCAATAACAATTTTCATAGAATTCAACAAGGAGTAACAAAGATGAATGTCATTATATACCAATGCCATTATCACTCATTCCTCAGTATATCTTTCATACTATCTGTTATATTAATAATAATATCAATAATATATCTTTATTTAAGAGCGAGATTGAGACTTATCAGTCTTCTCTAACATCTAACCCTTCGTTATTAGAGATATAAAGAAATAGGTGATGGAATGGAATTATGAAAAAGTAATAAAAGGAAATATTATACAGATAAAATAACCTCTAAAGTCTAAATTTAGGAAAAAAGTAAGACCCTGTAGGAAAACACCGACGAGAAGGGGGCGTGAAAAACCTGCGAAACCCACTGACAGTAGCCGCTAAAATTTAAAAAGAGGAGGAGAAAGGTGAAATTAAGGAAAAGGAAAAATTACTTCATTCATATTGAGATATGATTAAATGAAATATACATTTTCTCAATCTTAAAGGTCTCTGTAATCGTAATTTTTTAAATATTTTAAGACGCTGCCATATTAACATCACCACAATTTTAGATTCTACTCTCATTGTGCTGTTTATTACGCACTGTTCATAGTTACACAAATTAAACACAGTGCTCGCAATTAGAATTGCAGATGTATAGCAGTGCTATTTTTCTAAGGAGATTAGGTCCTGCGCGTTAGCAATCGTATTTTCGGTTTGTATGCAAATAACCTCAGTAAGCTCAACAGCGATTAGTTTCTGATACTATTTATCTATTTTAACGTTGATAAATCTCAATCGTCTCAATTTTCGGTTGAGCGGCGTTTCCAAACTCTGGTTGTTAACTATTTAGAATTATTCCTCCTGTTTAAGAGCGTTGAATTTAGGAAAATAGGAATCGCACCAGCGATTTATTAGCTAATTCTCTCTTGATTTCAAGAACATTCTCATGCAAATAGTTTGCAGATTTTCACAATTTGAGTTATTAGTTAATTAGAAAAACTGAGAGTAAATTTAAATTTCGGGTTTTTTACGATAAAATACATAAATATTGTATTTTTGTCATATTTTCATTTCCAGGTCTTAAGTGTATTTGCTTTACTGTCTCTTAGTTATTAATATCGGTAGGTTTATCTAGGTTTTTTACGCCCCCTTCTTTCGTGGGTTTCTTCCTGCGGTGGATACTTTTTTCTAAGCTTCACCTAGGTTTTTTAATCCACAAATATTATTTTATTCCTATCGATTTAAGTACCTTTGAGTATTGTTTATTAATAAGATCTAATTTACATTGACGATGGTTTGAATGGAAGAGGAGACTTTTTAGTCTCATTTTTGTCCAAAATGAAGACTTAATATATTTATTTTTTTTATATATGTAGAATCCAGGCCTCTTACAGAGGTATACGCAGGAATTATGCCTAAATGTGCGCATCAATAACACAATTGTGGAATATTTGGTAAATGAATCAGTAGGTAGTTTTACGCATTCGTCAATTTAATCATTTCCACAAATTTTATAGATTTTAATTCGAAACACGTTATTAATTAAACATATTAGTTTTGGTTTCTATATTCTGGTAATTCACACTCAGACGAGCAATGAATACCTTTGTTCATTTACCGGAAAAAAATTACGAGCAATGTCCTATTTTTTGTTGTATTATCAACAGTCCAATATACGCTGGTGATGATGCTGTGTGAAATATCCTGAAGGTGCAGGAATATTCTTTTAACTCGTTCGTCATATTACGAGAGTAATACAATAGGTAAGGTTCAAATTTTGCGGCCTACGTTTTTGAATTAAGTGCAGGAAATTAAGTGCAGTGAGTCACCACTGAATAGCAGCACTATTTTGTTTCATTGTGATCCGCAACGATTAGTATGTGCATGATTTAACAGACATAACAGCAGTTACAAGATAGCAGCGCCCTTACCACGATGCAGCAGCGTGGCTTAAGATTACTAAGTAAAGTAAGATTATTAAGTAAATAAGATCTAATTTACATTGACGATGGTTTGAATGGAAGAGGATACTTTTTAGTCTCATTTTTGTCCAAAATGAAGACTTAATATATTTATTTTTTNCGAACGCCTTCTCAGAGCTATAACGATAGTAAACGCGTGATCTGTAACTCGAATGGTTTCTGAATCTCTCTCGCCAATGATTATCGCCTATTATTTCATTCGAAAGTGATGAAGACGTCACCTGAGGTGAGCAGCGGACGATGACAGTCGAGACCGTACCTGTTGCATTGTAATGCAACGGCCACTTATCATTTACAACCGCAGAGGCAATGCGATAGGTTCACGTGCCTCTTCGAGTCACTTTCCAGCACTATATCCCTCCTATCTCGCAGACATTTTCTCGGGAAGAACATCGTTTCCTAGGGAATTACGAGGGCGTTTATCTTTCCTCCTTCTTCCATCATTATTTTCATCGGCCGGTTTGCCCAGAATGAATGGCGGACTTCCCACGCTCATGAGGGAAAATGAAGATGGATCCGCGTTACCGGAAACTCTAGCTCAACCTGAAGAGGCGCTAATGGATTTGGCTTTCTTTTTCTATAATTGGATGCCGAACGGTGAAAAAAGAGTTGCCAAAATCTTTTATGGATAATGTCATCTACATACAGTTAATGTGCTTTTTATTGCCCCTTTTTTTAATTCTCGCCGATGAAATCCAGTTCCGTCGACGGTATCATAATGAATCGAATTCTTCCCTTGTCTTTTGCTACATAATAAAGGCAAATGTATCTTTTATTTTCTATATTAATAGATAAATATTTTTCATAGGCTCCCGTATAGTGGGGCATCATGTTCGACTTCGGTGAAAGCGGTCCCGGGTTCGATTCCCGGTGTGGGCGTACGTGGGAAATGACCTCAACTGTTCAAGCAATTTTAACAATACTACTAGTATTTTTCATTGGTCTGCTATTAAAGGAAAGAATGAGATGAATCTTTCATCTATCACTTTGTCTTAGATACGTTAAAGCTATGTAAGGTATGAGCCATACCAAATAATGATATTAATTTTGTTCACTATTTGTCGTAATTCACGAACATTAGGGATATTGTTCTGCACTTATGTGGGTGTTTTACACTCATAGCATTCTCGTTTCTATTTCGCATAACTTTTCGGTAATGGGAGAGGCAAGGACAAACTACCTCACTTCTCATTTCGTCCGGTCACCGAAATCTCTCTCCGGAGTTTTTGCAGGTAATGTCGGGGTAGATAAGTAATTCCTCTGGCTGAAAATTTTTATGGGTAGGCAAATACAAGGTGTAAAACAATTACGATCAATCTAGATAAAGGACACATTTTCTTGGGATCAATTGCTCTACACTGATTTCATCCGTTTGAGTAAAAACTGGCTTGATACAGCGGTTTTATATATGTATCTGCACTTCGAACAATTCTAAACTAGGGGTAATTAATAATAGGGGGTTGATTTTGGTTCAGACTGCAAGTTCTCCCATAGACTTCTGAATACCCCCAATTTACTCCGAGGTATTGAAAAAAGAGATCACCCAACGTGCCCCTTACGGTAAAGATGCTCTTGCATATCACGCACGTATGGCGGGTTGCTTCCTTTAATGATAACGCCGTAATGCCTTCGTAAATTCTTTGGAGTCTCCAAAAAGAGACGTTTTTATCATTCTTAGATTCCGCCTTTTTTCTTTTTCCATCGTGATTGGTATGATTGCTGGGTTGTTATAATAGAGACTATATATCCAATTTTTAAAAGAAATTCCTAAACGAAACGTTTGTGCTAATAAGATAGTGAACTGAAAGAAAGAAAGCTGCATGTTTTTGTTTACACTACCTTGAAAATACAAGGAACGTTTCTTAACTAGTAGGCAAGAAAATTTTAACATGCATATTAAATTATGTATTTCCTGCCTTTTATATGAGACTCATGGGTGGTTAAAAACTCTATTCGAAAAAGTAGAAGTTTTAATATACTTAAGAACATTATGATTATTAAACAGTTATAAAATAACTCTAGAGTGAATATATTCCGTACTTTATTTTCGATTTTTTAGTACACCAATTCTTTGATGGACACGTCCGTCTTGAAATAAATTAGTCAAAACTACATTAACGTCACATCAATTTTTAATATCCATTTCCACGCATTGCCGGACAGGATTCAATTTCGGGAACGATTCTCTCCCGCATTTATTAATCAGGAATATTGACGAAGCGCTCGCTCTTTTCGGTCTCTATCAAATTCTTCTTGGTAACTTTTATACTCGCTGCTTTTATTGCGACTTATTTTCGACTCTGGCTGTTTTCCATTTATCTATTTAAGCTGATTCACGATGAGAAAACTATAAATTCTTACGCAAGTTTGTGCTTTAATTTGTTTAAAATTCACTGTTATAGGCGAAGTACCGTGGAAATCCACTAATTCAAAGGAAATCTAAGCTAGCGATGACGATCACTCGTCGAAACCTGGTCGGGGTTTTGCATTAAAGAAATTATTTGTTTTATTTGTACGATTGGACTACAGATAGGCTCCAGGCCAGGTGGTAGTCATCTTTTCAGGGGAAAAGGAAATACAATACCCTGCTTGGTATTCACCCTAGTCGGGAGGTAAACCCCCCAAAACCTCCCGAAGGCAGTATATCATACAATATATTGAAAATACAAGTAATTCATACCTACGATTAATACAATATAATAAACACTTATAAAACTAAAAAAGAAAAAAAA
>KZ308578.1:86853-126119 GCA_000376725.2 Ladona fulva | reverse complement strand
GAGTTGAGCAAATAATAAATTTATTTAAAATTTTGATATTCATATCTTCATCAGAGGCCTATTTTACCATGGTTCTCAAATTTTCAGAGGTTTTCTAGAATATCGCCAGCCTTTTTAATATTGTATCTTCATTAGGGATCAGCTGATTTTTTTAAATGTACTCTTTGAATTAGAATGAAAAAATCAAATCCCATGTTATGCTCGTGAACCCATGCTACCGAATTTCTCTCTTGGAGACAAATTTATTTGTTTATTACGGGCAGAGCCCAATTACAGAGTTTTTAATTATATCTACACGCACACATAAATTTAGGAAATACTAAGTATACAACATTCTTCGAAGAAATTATATAAAAGACTTGTAAAAAGAGATACATAAATTACTTTCTAAAGGAGTTAATTTCGCAAATTATGGTAATGAACAGGTACCATTAAATGAAATAAAGAAAAAAATTACGGAAAGAATGTAAAATTCAGGTTAAATTAGCATATAGATAATTAGGATTTATTATAAAATATATTTTTGTAGACAGTGCATAGAAGATAAATCCAATAAATGAACCAAGATTCTTCGATTTCAAAAAAAACATTGATCATATTTCCTGCAAAAACCAAGATTAAAGATTATGTTGGAACATTGCTAAATAGTTTTGTATCACTCTTAATGCATATCTTTGCATATTTGCCATGCAGTGTCATTCAGAAATACACTCGTGGGTTAGACAGTGCGTTATAAAGGAGGCGAACGAAATATCAGTTAAAACCGGCGGAGCCCCACCCTGTAATTAAGGCACTTTCTCGCCTTCGCCGTCGTGATGTAGTCATTACGATTGAGTGGGTAAAGAATGAAGAAATATCATCTGGAAAAATGCCGGTGCCGTGCCCAAAGGAAGGTACACGAATTTCCATCCTCGGACCGATAGAGGTTTTTGCCGATTACGGTCAAATCGCCTCCTGGCGTGCGTAAGCTTCCCCAGCCATTATACAAAACCGAGGAAAAATTATCTCGGAAAAAATGGGAGGACGCAAACGAGCGCGGCAGCGAGATAACGCTTTCCTACGGGAAATTAAGAGGTGTAATGGGACGGACGAGCGGGGTCCCGCGGGTGCGACGGGCAGATTGTCCGCGCCTAAATTTCGCAGGGGAATCGGTAATTAAAACTCTACTCGGATTAGTTGGGGAGAATGGAAGGATTCGAAGAGAGCGCCTCTGTCCCATGCTCCGGCTAAATACGAATTCCGATGAAACGGAAGGATTTATTCTAGGTCCGATGTACTTGTAGGTGGATTAGTTGGCGAAAATTTCTCTTTTTTCGAGTTTGAATCAGCTGTCCAACTGTATTGAACCCCTCAAGAGAGAGGATTAACAGATAACAAGGTATTTTAAAAATTTTTCTGTTATGATAAACTAATTTTCTGCTAAAATCCTGATTCTCGCGATTATTCCTTTATTCCTTTTCCAAGAAACGTGAAAATTTCCTTCTAAACACATTTATTTCAATATCAAATCGGTCGAAGTTGCCTTCTTTTGGTGGAATTCCATCTCTGGAAAAATAAGGCACTTAATAAAAATTTCCACAGGGTTTATCTAAGACACACTACCTCTATTATCGACTATTGCGTTGAAATTGGTAGTGTGTTGTAAATGAATCTTGTGGAATTTTTAATCTTAATTGAATAACGTATCCAAACAGTATCGTTCCTTGTTCTGAAAATGAATTGAATTTGCGTTCTTCCTTGAGCCTGGCAGTTACATAAACTCGCCGTCTATCTTATAGTTAAAAGGCTTCATATTTCCTCTAAATAATATAGTATGGTGCAGATGGATAATTCAGATCTTTGAGGCATCTACAGAAATCCGGGAAGTACAACCTGACATGGAAAACACCACTTTTAATTAACGTCTTCGCGATATACTGAATCGGTATAGAGAATGGTACTCTTTATAAAATAGTATGCAGCATCGACTGATGTCTCGTTTGAACCCTGTAAACTCAATCGATGATATCCTTTCTTAGTATTTTCCCCTCCTTGATCAGAAGAGCCAGGAAGTGTATCCATTCTTATTTTTATGGATTTGCAAAACAGTGAAAGTTGACCTTTTGCTCGTCGAAAAATCATTTCAAATGGGAAGGAACTGTTATTTTGATGTTTTTTTGCCACTGAATCCATAATAATTTAACTCCTTATAGATTTCCCTGTTTATTTTTTTTCTTGTTTACTTTATTAAATATAAATCTCTTGCTTTGCTGCCATCTCAACGGGAATTATCTAAGTTTATCAGTTAGTCTTTCGTAATGAAACAATAGCTAATAAGTTAATCTTAATCTTAATCTTGATTCTTCTTTGACATCCTCATCTTTGATTCTTTGACATCCTGATCTTTGATTCTTCTTGACATTTTGAATTTTCAAAGGTCTTAGAGAAAACATAATGCTTGACAGTTCTAATTTTACTCTTCCTGGTTTAGTTTTGAGGACGATTGAATAGGAAAATTACATTTTAATGTACAGTTTTAGATCCATGTTTAACTCGAGTTTATTTTCTTTTTATAATTTTAAGAAGGACTCTGCTGTCTTAGCCGTATTGTTTTCTTCAACAGCAATAATATACAAGATAGGAATTTGCTTTTCATTCTATTTGGAGAATTCTGTTACATTTCTAACTTTTGCCAAAGTAAACCCGCAATTTTCTCATCCTAGCCTAATTTTAAAAGCTCCATCCTTCAGGTAAAGTTCCATTTTTCAACAAGTAAGTTTCTCATTAGAGCCCGTAAGCAAGGCTCTCCAACACACAGGTTTTTAATCTGCCCGAAGTTTAGTAAAATAAATGTCGATCTCATATACTTGTACTCTGTGTTGAAATATATTATGTACTACAGAAACCTTATACGACCATTCCTTAAAGTCATCTTATTTTATCTGAAAATTAACTTCATTTGTGTTCTGAACAGCTTGGTGCTCGGTTCGTGTCTATAGTGTTAATTACGTGACTAAGAATTTCATTACGAGTATGTGCTTTTTTGCGCGAATAATCTTCATAAAGTAAGTATGCGAAAATAAATTAAATTGGCCCGCGTGATCAATAAAATTTCGAACGTGGTCCTCAGACTCATCAACCCTGGCATAAAGAAAAGCGACGAGAACGCATGGTTCACATGCTTTGAATTTAGATGGAGAAATTGAAATAAAGGCCATAAAACCTGGCATAAAGGATAATCGAAAGGGACCCATGTTTACAATTGTCGTTTATATTGATTTTCAGCCGTCTCTAAATCTGGTATTTTATTGCTTGAAATGTCAGTTTTATGAAATAATCTATCGTATATCACCGCATTGAAGGAATTTAATTTAATTGTCATGTCAAGGGAACCCCTATTATCCAAATAATTTACTCTTTAGATGATGATATGTTTCTAGGAGGTGGCTACAAACTGGCTGAAATAGATAGCCATTGGTCTGTAAATGATTAGCGTAGGTAATTTGACATTAGTTTACAAATTCCAACACATCATTATTTCACATATGATTCCATATAGTGTTTTCGATTTATTCATTGAGTTTTTGCAATTAAATGATCATTTCATGGCCTCAGAATGTCTCTAAAGAGTTATATTTCCAGACCCTTTGTCCTACATAGTAAAATATTTGTTATCAGCCCAGGTTATGGAATTTAGGTATTGTTTTGTTCGGAAAGTGCAAAAAATTAGAAATTTTGGGTCCAAGTAACCCCGGTTTACGGTATAGGGAGTATAGACTGGTTGATAATTTATTCATTGGTTAATATTGATTTATCATCGGTTGATGATTTGAATTGTTCCTGTTTTACTAATAGATGGCTAGAATAGTCTAAATCCTGTAGATTACTACAAATATAATAGGGTTGTTCGGTTCTCATGGGCGAACAGGCCGTCTGAAATGAATTTTGTGGAAAAGCAATCATCTCTGCTCATTCCATCGGAGTGAAAATCAATACCCCCAACACCACAGGCGCTTCTTCGGACTTAAGCTCGTTAATCTGCTTCCATTCATAGTATTAGCGATATATTTCGTTATTATGTAGCATACCTGTACGATATGCATTAATTTGCCTTCAAACTCACGTACAATGTAGGGCAAATCGCCGTCATGTCGAAAGTCTCCCCCATTGTAGCGAGATGGGAGGCAGAGTGGCTTCTCGAAAGGGCGAATCAAAGCGCGAAGGAGCTCCGTCGACATTGGCACCGAAGCGGAGTTCTTTTTAGGGGCCAAGGTGGGCAGATTCCCCCCGCGATCGGGAGGGAGGGGCCGTCGGGGTGGGGGGGGAGGATGGAATAAACGTAACGGCACATTCGCTTTGAACTCTCATCTAACAGCCTACGGGAACACGCGTCGTGAGCAGGAGGAAGAGCGATAGAGGAGAGAGGGAGAGGTGAACGACCAAGTGGACGAGGAGTTGGGGGAGTGGTATGCCGTTCTGAGCTGTAACTTCCGCGTCATCTGACCTCGGAGTCCGCGTGCGAGGCGGTGAGCTGAGGAGGAACGGTGGGGAGGAGATGAAAGGAGAAGTATCGGAGGAGGAAAGTGGATGGAAGGAGCGTGGGTAGAGAGGCGTCGTGAAGGCAAAGAGAGCGTAAGAACCGAGGAGGCTCTTTATTTAGGACGACATTGAGGCTGTTTTAAAGGTCTCCGAGTGTTTTTTTTCGAATCTTTCGCGGTTTTTGCGGAAGGGGTGGGAAAGCGAAGGCCTTTTCTGCCTTGCGAGGCGTGTGTGAAGGGTCGGATTTTTTTGCTGGTGTTATTAGGGTGGGGTGGGAAAAAATGGGGGCTCCTTACCATAAGAGGAAAGTGCAGAGGGATTTTCCGAAGTGGAATGACTTTGTAGGAGTCCATGTTGCAATTTATTGCCGTCGAAAGAAAGAAAAATCAGCCATGTGGTCTTGATGGCTTGACGATATTTCAGCCAGAAAAAAACATGAACTAAAATTGTAACTATTACAGTAAACAATTTCCTGTTCCTCCATCACAGTTAAAATTTGCTGGTGAATTATCCTGAAATGTATTTATCACCCAGAAGACCGTTTTGTAGCTCAATCCCTTCACCATCAGCTAGCAAATGTTCTGGAGTGGGAATGAGGCCTACTAGTCAATAGATGAGGAATGAAGTGTATGGCCCTTGTAATACTAACTGCTCAGAATACTTCTATGGAAATCGCCAACGCAAATGTAAAACAAGGAGACTGAATAACTTTTTTATAGCGTTGAGAAAGGAGTGCTTACGCTGAATGCCATTATTCATATCACGTAGTATCGCAGCCATAAACCGGACTGATACTAAGTGAAATGAAGGATACATTTTTCTCTACCATGTACAAAAGGTGAAAAAATTTCCATGCATCATATTCTGTTACGGTTGCTGAAGAGTTCATCATCGATAGCGAAATGGACATAGGACTGGACTTTCTTTGATGGTTTATGGAGTATTCCCATGAGAATTTAGAATCAAATTGCAATGTTAGAAACATGATCAAAACTGTAATGTAACAAAGTAGATTTGTGTCAAAGTTAACATACTCCAAGCAAACGAAAACGCAAGTAAGAGACGAAATTGTTTCGGGCATGTAATAACTGCTCTTTCCTCTAATCATCAGCATCAAGAAATAAGAAGGGAAAGATGGAAGTGTTTTTAAAATGAATTGTTTTCTTTTCAACATTATGAGTCCAAAATGAAAAAACAACCGAATTACTTGGCAATGAAATCATCTCCCTAGGCTGTAATTTTAACGAACATTTTAAGAATTTACAGACCAATAATTAAATACTTCGACCACTTCGACGGCATCTTCAAACAAGCACAATATCCTTGAGTAAAAATAAGTCAAATGGTTTTATATTTCACGAGGATTGATTCAATGACATTTATTTGTGCTAGGAAATTATTTTATGGCTTATTTTATGAATGCAAACAAACTTTGTAATTGTCTAAAGTTTCGAAACGTTCATGGCAGTATCTAGTTAAAGTGAAACAGGGAAAACGATTAACTTAATAATGGCCCTAGGGCTCCCGTAATGTAAGTTTCAGTTCGATTCGATTCGAAAGTGAATCCTTCTCCATTCGATTTCAATTTATCATGGATATTTTTATTGATGACACCTTATTCACTGCCATGTAAAGCATACACCGACTCAGGAAAGATTTCTGAAAGGTATCCCTTTTTTATCAACCTAAATTTTTTGGAAGCTTCGCTACATATATATTTTTTGGGAACTGAATTTTATCTTTGACCCAATATACCAATGTAGCGACATGTCATGATTCGAAAATCCATCTTCTTGTATCGTAAATAAATAATAAAGCGACGCGGAATCCATAAGGCGCAGTTTTTTCCTCCTCAAAGAAGGAAGTCCAAATGTACGGCCGACGAAGAAACAAATTTTTTCTCGAGGAGAAGATGGCGACGAGATCGCTCCAACCGGCAGCCATTGAGTAAATTCTTAAGATTCCTAAAATTCAACCATTAACGTTGATTTAAAATCTCAAGGTGTTTTCCTATACTAGGAAGGTTTGGAAGCGTATCGTTCGACGTTATTAGCTTCGATTTAGTTATGCGTAGACCATTGTAAGGAAAGAATCGTGTCTAGTTGCTTAATCAACAGTTAGATAATCCTTCCAGAAGCGATCTTTCTCTACTTTCCCATAATACATGACGATAATGCTTTCATATTTTCTTCCCCTCCTTTAAGCTAATGTAGATGGGCGGTCGCTGATGCCATCAATGATCATTTTCAAGAACTCTTATATCATAAAATTCCTGGCGTACTATTAGCGCTGCCTGTACATACAAAAGCGATGCATTTCCTTGACGCTATTACGTGGGCTCGTAAACATTCTAGCGCTTTCTTCCAAGTTCACGCCCTTGACGGTTTCAATGACATTTCCGCAACGGAGCGAAGCTATAAAGATGAAGGAGGGATTGGCGATTTAAATATGATTATAATCAGAAAATAATTTCACGGCAATGAGGTTGTAACATTCACCTTATCAAACCTTTCCATGTGACTGACACTACCTTCAGGAATTAAGCAATGATAATTATGAAAAAACTGATTGCGATAAAGATATTGCTAATCGTTATAAGACTTACGTCGACATGGACGTTTAAGGCCTGATGGTGGCGTAAATTTGCACCGAGACCATGGTCGCATAAATAAATTCTGTGGAAAGTATACCTTTGATTTCTTCTTCGTTTTTTTTAAATGAAATTCCACCGTATTTCACTTAGTACTTTTAGCTATGGACGTTTAAGTCCATGGCTATCAGCTAGTTATTAAAACCTTTGGTCCAAACTCAATGACATTAGTTTCATAGTCTGTTTTAAATCGATGTGACATATGGAAAAGAATATCTTGCGGAACTTGATTGAATATATTCTATATTGCATATTATTTACAGCCAAAATCGCTAAATCATGCAGATCAAGAAACATTAAACCTCGTTAGCTATTAATTGATTGAAGTAATGATTTATATTCGAGTAATTAATTGAATTTATTGAATTGAATGATTATCAGGAACATGCTAGAAACAATGAATGACTAAAATTGAACAAGCCATGATGTTAACATGACATGAGTTAATGGAATTCATCACAAAAATACGTGAAGCTATGTTTTCAATTCATTTCGTATGAGAGGAACTTTCTACTCTCAGCCCGTAATGGAATGTTTACAACTGCTGATGCTAAATCATTTTTAGATATCGCAAGTATCCAGCTTCACTATCACTAACATAAACTATATTTTAATCTTGATTGTAGAATGGAAGTTGCCACTGATGGTAGAGTTAACTGCTGTTTATGTAGCTGTAGAATAGGCAGAAATTAATCTTGAGTGTATAAAATTAACCTATTATTCTGAAGAAAACTAGAATCTTTATCGGTAGACAGGTGAAGGCAATGCTCCATAATGGATGGCTGAAGTTTGTGAAATATTTTTCCTTCTTGGTTCATAACAACTGGATTGTTTACGTATGTTGACAACATGTAACTTTTAGGTTTTTGTACAAATGTAAACTATGTCAGCCTCTACCACACTCCGAAAGGCGGCTTTCAGGTTGATTTACTCAATGTTTTTAGTGTAAGGTATAATGAAGCGTTATATAATTTTCAATATTATTCTAAAGTAACAGTTTCTCTCATATAATAACACAAATATTGCTCATTGACATAATACATATTGGACTGTGATGTAACCATAATGGTTTCAACGAATCAGTTATGGAAATTTTTGAGTTCGTTCACTTCATTATTAAATTAGAAAGTATGCAAATTCTTACACATTTACAAGTTTTTGCCTGACAGAATTTTAGGGCTCTAACAACCGCTTTTGAATTCCCTTTTTTACCCGTGTTAAGGCATTTAGTGAATGGAAATTCTGAGGTAATTCTCTACAAATTATGGGAATGTTACCACGTTTGACTTAATCACAATATAGAGTTCTGTGCAATGTAACCAACCCTTGGTTTTTTAACCTCATCGAGACAAAAATGTTGTATGTATTTAGAGTTTTCGTCAAAATAATTATCTGAAAAAGTGTAAAGAATTTTCCTTCTTTTCATTTCTTCATCTAAAATCAAACATAAAAACCATACGCTTCTCATTGCTTAAAGTACTTATCTACAATCAATATTTATTTGTAAGAAGCGTATTAAGAAGCAGTACTGATTGGGGGTGTACAGATACATATCCTTGAATAAAGTAAGACTCATGCTGGCAAAAAATACTTTTTATTATCTTTTTTGTTCATGAAGTACTCATTAAAATTTTCAAGGGGAAATATACCCCTTTCTCTCCCCATGAACCCCATTGCATGAAATTATACGCCTAGTTAACAACATTTGACTACCCTAATGATAGAAAGTAAACCCGGAATACAAAATGCAGTCTCGCGTCTATTTTCATCCACTAGCGAACGAGCCACCTTCAAATTCAATCTCATAACCCGAGAATCCTTGGGTGTGCAGTCTTCATCGCCTGGAAACAGTCCTCGTTGAGAAAGCATTACAAATCCATATTCATCGAGAGAAGACGCTGGGCTTAATCTGTCTTCGTAGTCGTTAAGACGCGAGGAAGATCGAACCGGCGAGATAGCGCCGGGGTTAATGTTTAACCAAAAGTGTCTTCGGAGGAAGTTTTTGAGATGCTAACGAGCGAGCGACGAATTGCATCCCGCCGGAGACGTAAGAGAGGCGGCTTGGATTAGGGATCGTGAAAAGGGAAGGTTTTTGAAAGCAAGAGGAGTTTTCATCCGGGGCTAATAAGTTCCAATTCGCGCCTGCATCCAATCGTCATACATTAATAAGTTATGAATGCGGCGGTAGGTGAAGGTGAAGGAAAGTGTAGAAAAGTCGTTCCATTTTCCCCCTTTCGCCTTCTCTAACGCTTGGTCGAATCGTTTTGCGAGGTATCGTCAAATGTCGGACTCTGGCGTTGTTTTGTTTCGTAATTGTCGCCATAGAAGCGGCCCTAAAAATAGTGCTCGGACCTGTTTAGGGCTCCAAATAAAATAAACATACGCGAATGTTTTAGAAAACGCAGTGCACCTTGTGGAGAACTTCGGATTGTTATAGACTTTCCTGTTTACTTTTCGTTAACGGGGCGATATTTGCACAAGTCAAGAAGTTGCACCGTCGGATGCAGGCTGGGAGTTCACAGGGGCGTTATAATCATTACGTTTTTGAGAAGGGAATGCCAGATGCTTTGCGGAATTCGATAAAGCTTTCGATCGTGATTAGGTATTTTCGATCTTTCCCGTAGTTCGATCTATTGATGCGGCGGCCAGGAGTTTTTATCACTAGAGTAGAAAATGGCGTTTAAACTAAAATTTTCAAGCCAGAGCTTCTACTTGCTCGCTCATCCTGAAATATATTTCATTTCTAGCGACATTTGTAATGACTCACACAAAAAAATTGGATACAGATTATAATAATTTACTATCTTCACATCGTTCAAAAATTCTGTCACCTGAGTGGTTCGATATTGGACACGAAAGAAGCATGTCTTGAAAGTGAAGTACATCTTAGTTATTTTTTTACAATCCCATAAATATTTTCAAATCCGCTACATCAATGAAAAATGTATGATTCTTAAAACCTAATATCATTACTATTTTATTTTATACATATATACATATGCTATGTTTAATTCATAATATACTTTTATCATTATTATATAAATCAGCATGGCATAGATAATTGAATCAGATACGATTTTTCCGCTATTGACGACTAAATTAAAGTTTAGTCAATTAATTTCAAACAAATCCTAAGATTAAGCCAGTAAAATTATTCTATAATTGACGAGCTTAATTAATTAGTAAATAGTTTTAATTTGCTATTACCATTGAGGTTCAAAACGTTTCCCGCGGCTATCCTCCCTTAAAACATCTTTCGTGATAAACTTTAACAATTATAATTACCACATAGTTATTAAATATTCACAATTGCCTGTCTTGGTGGCATGAGCGTGCTAGTCTAATGACAATGAGGTCCCAGATTGGAATTCTTGCTATTTCTGGCCGTTATTATTGATTCAATTGGCTAAACTACGCCAATTGAAGATGTGTTTATTATTAATTATTACCGTTATTAATCCTCGTTACACCATTTGGTGAGAACATCTCAAGTTCATTTTTCTCATCCATTTTCAGCTCATCCATTTGCGCAAAAAGCTAAATTTAACACAGTAGTAGAGTAGTAGGAAATCGAATGACCGAACCCGCATCACTTTCGATTTATTTCTACTGAGAAATTACAACCCATTACGAGGAAATTCGACCTCCAGGGATAACGATCGTGCAGGCCGCTCCCGACAGAGAGCGCTGCGATTAGCCCATTTCGCAGCTTTTTTTTCCCCCTCCCGATCACGCCTTCCGCGTTCGTGTATCTATTTTCAATCTATTTTCCTAAAGCTATACCTCCCCTATT
This sequence comes from Ladona fulva, assembly GCA_000376725.2. Taxonomy (NCBI): domain Eukaryota; kingdom Metazoa; phylum Arthropoda; class Insecta; order Odonata; family Libellulidae; genus Ladona; species Ladona fulva. The sequence goes on along the minus strand of KZ308578.1, from coordinate 115,158 downwards.
TTCCTACAAAAACCGTTATTTCCCTCCTTCGTTTGAATTAAATCCTCACTTATATTAAACGGCGTGGGCGATTGGGTCTCCATCTAGCGTGTATGCGGCCAAAATTCCCCTCGAAATCCCTTCCTCCTTCCGAGAGTTACACCTCGTATCGCTAAAAGGTTTTCGCATATATTTTACGGTTCTAGAGCCTGCATGTTGCAGTGTTCTTCTTTTGGAAGGCCCCGCGGTGTTCGAGAAGAGGTGGGAAATGTTTTCCTCCAAAAGAGCGTGTGTTTTCTTGGTATAAAGATTGGAGAGAGAAATGCATGCGCCAAGTTGATTCTTTGTTCATACGCTCGCATAATTAATTCTAAGGAGAAGAATGGCGTTCTCCCTACGTGACAAGATGCTGTTTTCTTGTGAACCCGTATTTCTACCATTGTCATAGAAGCTTTGCTTGGCTCTTTCATTGGCAAAGTATTCAATTTATGCAGGAATACTTCCATTTTTTGTCTAATGATGTTCATTTTGTTTTCAAATTTGGGTGGTTCTTACGTTCCTTGTCCTTATACTTCTTTCTATACCTCTGTGAATATAAATCGAAATAAGTAGAATCACGAGTTAAAGATATAAACTGTCAACCAATTGCGTAGTCATGAAGTCTAGAATAACCAGAGTTATTAAGCCTAGTATTGGCAATTGTAATATAGTTAATATATTTCATTAATACAGTTGCTTCTGGCGGCCATTTAATCTGTCAATTGCGTGATTGACTGATTCGTGGATTGTGACTATTACTTTCAGAAATAGAGAAGCAAAGATAAGGGCTTACGGAAAAACCAAGTTGTATTCATAATCTCGGAAAATATGTACCTCTTAGTCCAATTAAATAAATGGAAAACTTCGGTCAAATGTAATAGAGTCATGCCTGCAATAGAAACGTATGATACCGCTAGTAAAACAACATTAAATACAGGCATCAGTAAATAACTGACGCCCGTAAAGAATACTGTACAGTTTTTGTCACTAACATTACGAAAGTGTATAAAACAGCCAAGACGTTATCAAAAAAATCCGAATTTCACTGCTGAATCAAATATTTTAGCATTGATAAAGAATTGAGTAATATACGTAGCTTCTATTAGGTTCTAAAGGTTAATGTTTTCGCTGAATGTCATGAAAGACTGGGACAAATTAAATGAAAGAAACATTTTCCTCTATCCTGTATCAAAAGACAAATGAAAGTATATCATTTTATCAAATTATGGTCACCGAAAACGCGAAAAAGTAAGTATAAAATAAATGTGGGATTGACGGAGTACTTTTCCGATGATTGAATGAAAAGATTTACTTCAAGGGTCAAATTTTAATAGAATGAATCGTGGAAACATTTGGCATTCCTGATCGCTCATCATTATCTAATGTTCAATCAATTTCCTTAACTTCAGAAAATTAAGCCTTCTCATATGACTTGTTGTCGTTATTGGTAAATCAGTTCGCTTTTAAAATATCAAGTTTATATCTTCAATCCCGTCGATGAGTAAATCGTTTTTTTTTGCATTCGTGCTCTATAAATGCCCCGTTTCTCCCATCGCGAACTTAGACATGGGTTGGCAACCCTGGAGGCAACCCTTTTTATCGACTAAGTGAACCGGACGACTTATTTTCCTAATGTCTTTCGCTGCCACTTTCATTCGCCCTTACCTCCTTAGCTTTCATCTCTACTCTCTCTTTCCCTTCTACACTTCCTCATTCTCCAGTTCTCTCTCACACGCCCTTCCCACACCACGCTCCCACTCCCCCATCACTCCCCCAGCACGCTCCGCTCCCATCCTCCCCTTTCCACGGTTCCCCTAACTGTTTTCAGTCGTTCGAGTGAGTTGCGAGGCATATGTGTGCGTTCACATCACTAAAAGTAAATTAGCGGAGCTTATTTCAGTTACCTGCCGTCCGGCGTTACGGATTCGAAGGCATAATATGAAGTTCTATAAAAACACCTGACGGGAAATTGGTTTTCGTAGGGTCAATCGATGTTTTAATGGCGTGCGAACGTTTATCAATTATCGCGCACTTTATTATTTACGCGCGATGTCAACTATTGTCACGAAGATGTAGGCGATTTTCGTTTCACGAAGGTAGATCTAAAAAAAAGAATAGTTCGTCGTATTCGAAAGATCGAAATCCAAATTGAGACGCTTTCTGTTTTTGTGTTGTATTTTCGACCTCGGCTTAGTTCAGTAATGAGAGTGACAATATCGAAGCTCGAATACGTTCTTATTGCTTTACTGACAGAGCTGATAATCGTAGTTTCGTCAGACTTATCTCTAGAAATAAATGCGTCATTAGTCCCTTTATGGAGAACACCATCGTTCCTTCCACCAATTCTCGATGAATTGAATATTCGTCGTTTGTCTTTTGAAACAAGACAGAGGATATGAACCTTTCGTTTTCTTTTTCAGCACTTTTGTTCATGCTTCTGTTAGCTATAGTATAGTTACCTGAAAGCTATTGAGGTATGAGTGATCCTGAATGAAGGCATTCATTATGGTCTCTTTTTGTCGGATGCAATGAAAAATGTCATTCATGATATCAATGAAGCACTAACGTGAGCTTATTCTACTGGCAGCATTCTGACTTAGTGGGGTAAGCAGAGGTAGACCACATCAATCCGCATCCAGCCTGCCTCATTCACTCTCCAAAGATTCCTCTGGCCAATGGTGGAACGGTTGAGGTTCAAACCGACTTCCGGGGCGAATACATTGCACCCAGATGGAAGGAAAAGGGTTTTGGAAATATTTCGTAGATACTACCTTATTATATTTTTTATAACTCTCAGGATCAATAACTCATATTAATAACTCTCATATTTCTTGCCCAAAAAATAACTGTTTAAAAACATATAATTGGTATTACTGTTCTCATTTAGCTCGTAAACTCCCTCATAATTGCAATATCAAAGATGTCAATCCTGGGGCTCCCGGATAGCTAAGTGAGCAACGCTTTCGACTTCAATGAAAGCGGTCCCGGGTTCGATTCCCGGTGGAGGCCTACGTGCCAGATGACCTAAGCTGTCGAAGCACTTTTAACAATACTAGTACCACTATTACGACGTTAATCCTGAATTAGGGGCAATAGGGTTATGAATAGGGCAAATTTGCTGCTATTGGGTGGATTTTTTCTGTTCACGGCGTTCTGGCTGAGTGAGAAAATTAAGAGCAAACTACCTCACTCCACACTACACTCACTCGTAAGCCTCATTCCTATCCAAAGCTAATGGCTGATGATTGTGGAGGGGTTGAAATACAGACCAACTGAATTCTCCACCGATATGAGGATTGAAGAGGTATATTTAATTGTTACCGCAGTAGTTAGTGTGCTAGCGCTCCAGCACCAAGGTCCCGAGTTTGATTCCCGGCTAGTCGTTATACCCCGGTAAGAGAATGCTTGTTTACGTTCGTGATAATGATTAAATTTGATCTAACTGAGGTCCTCCTGTTTCCATTATAAAAATATTAATAACGATAAACCTTTAAAGTCTTTGATGATCGTACCACGAAACATAGCTCATTCTTGATCCGGCACATGGAATTAAACAACGCTCTACCATTCGACTTTTCTCACATTCCGCTTCCAGAATCCGATCGAGAAAGAGAGAAACACCGCATCCCCCTTTTTACGCGGTTAATTTTTACTCCGTCCGGCGTTAACAGCGGCCAGTTACTCTCAACGGTAAAACATAACAGGTTTTTCTTCCTTTTTCATTTCCGTCCTCGAAAAATAAATAAGCGAAGGATTCTCGGAATCTGGCAGAGTATGGAAGCGCACGTGCTCGCGTGAGTGTTTGAAGAGCGGAGCGGATTTGAGGACCCTCCGGAGAGTTATTGAACAATGGGCAATTTCACCCGAAAGTTTCCGAAGTCGAGAAAACTTTTCGAAGTCGTTCCGAGGAGTCTTTGATAAAAGTTTGATGGCGCTTTTGCTTCCGCCATCTCGTCCTCGAAGTTGGCGACTACCTCTGACGCGTCTCGGCGCAGTTCGGCTGCGAAATTTTCGGCGAATCTAATAAATCAATTTCCGCCTATAATCATCTGACTTCATGGCGAAATTCGCTTCGACAGCTCCTCGTTAATGGAATGTTGACGCATTCGTAAGTTTTTAATGTTTTTCCGATTCAAGGGCGTAGCCAGAATTTGTCCATGGGGGTTTTAGAGTTGTGGAGTAAACACTGAATTGCTTACAGTCCTGGAGGCAGGAATACTTCCGACCAAAATCTAATTATTATTATTATTATCAATCAAAGGCTGCGGTGTGGAACCTATTCCACGGTGGCAACCGTATACACAATTAACGTCGTTCCTACATCATAATATATACTCCAAATACATACATACTACATAGGGCGCAATATATACCCCAAAATAACTACAATATACACCTCAAAATAACACATTATACGCAATACTAATATAGTTATGAAAATACTAATACAGTTATGGTTGTAAATGACTGGTATTATCTTTCCGCATTACTATTAATACACATATTTACAACATGAATTAAATATGTGTATGAATGCTATTATATTCTATTCACACACATTCATATTCATACTACATAAAAAATATTCGTATTTTGATTTTATCCAAGAAAATGTATTGATAGATCAAATAGCAGCATCATTCATGAGCATTAAAGAAGAACAGTAATTTATGTAGCATAAAACTTCTTGAATCTTCGGGTAAAAAATGAACGGAGTTCTCACTAAGAAGGAAACATCCCGAAAAAATCATTTTTCAGAGTTTTCATCTGATTTTCAATTCCTAAGTTTCCAATTTTCTTTGCCAAATCCTGTATGTATCTTTTAAAATGAGCTTTCAAACTTAATTGTCATGTTTTATATTTTGAGAAGTAATTATCGATAAAATCGAAAAGTAATTGTACAGGTCTGGTGTTTTGTTTGTTCTGTTCAAGGGGTAACAAAACCTCTCCCAGCTTTGTAATCCGCCATTTCATTTACTGGCGAATATGTGGACTCATTAGTCGCAAAAGTACTGGTCGCCATAATCTTCCAGTATACAAGCATATAAAAAATTACAGCCTGTAATAAATTTTATTGATCTAGTTTTACGAGATGTTAAAAGCCACTATCTTCACAGGAAACGGGTAAGGGTGATTTTTCGCAAGGTGGTGCGCACCCAGGAAAAATCCCAAGGAAGAATGAATCCCGAATGGCTTGGAGAAATGTTCTGCCGGGATAGCTCAACGTACAGAGCAATTGGGAGACCCGGGTTCGATTCCCGGTCTCGTCAGACTTTTTCGGAGCCACTATCTTATTCATTCGGTTATGTCATCGGGCACATGCGTTGAAACAAAGAGATCATCATTTTCTCTAATCAATTTCCTCCTAACCGAAAGATCGCCTTGACAAAGGGTCGTTAAATTCGACACACACTCACTAACAACTCTGAGTAGCAATTAATTAAGACGCGCAGCCATACACCCTCGCCACCTGCCCACCAAATCACAAAATGGAAACCCAGAAATGTAATGACGCCTTTGTTCAATTTATCGCCACGGTTCCAGTACGCCACCCAAATAAACCTTCACAACTAATCTCCAGTTTTCCAAATCTATTCATCAGGCGATTCACTGGCCGATTTTAACCGTATTTCCAATTCGGTGTAAGAGGAATGTTCAATGAATTGGACTGTTGTTTGATTTGTCTTTGAGGTATTTTTTTGCTGTCTGTCACAGCTGCTTCACCATGCTACTACCATCTCTTTTAAGCCTTTTGGTATCATTGGTATTTCTTTGATTGAAAATGATGACATCTTTTGTGTCACAATGTATGATTGTAAAGTAATCAGTCCGAAGGCTGGCTGGGATCAACAAACTATGAAGTATTATATTATTAGTTACCTAAGGCTTTGGAGGGAGTGAGGAATAATAGACAAGATGAGTAGTAAAGTATTTTCCCCTACATTCATAGGTAGTAGGAGTTAAATGAAAGAAGGGACTAAGAACTCTCAATCTCACCTTCAATAAGGACATATTATTATTATTATTACTACTACTATTATTAGTGGGCAGAATGCTATCAAGTTCAGTTATAACATATAAGTATACTTTTATATTGTTTGTAGATCTTACACACCCTTGAAATAGCGGATTTATATGTTTGAAACTGCCTGTACACTCAATATTGTTAGTCTTAGTTAACGTCATCATCCATTGCTATCAATCCGGGACTATCAATGTATATTTTTGAGGCATTGAGAAACATCTGGTCTAAGAACGATATTTTTATTTGTTATCCGAGTTTTTATCAGGGATGGCGAACCTTTTGGGAAAGAGTGCCATATTTAATAAAAATAAAGGACTAATGTAGCATGTGGTGCCATCCCATAAAGTGAGATGATGTTATTGTCAATTTAATTATGTCTACGACAGTATTAAGGTGTAGCAATTGGCGTAAATCACCATACTGCAGTCAGAGTTTTGCGTGCCAAAAATGTTCTTTTACGTGCCCTTTTGGGCACGTGTGCCATAGGTTCGCCACCCCTGGTCTACATTATTTTCGTCAGTCATTGTAGCATGTCTCCATTGCTTCTAATCTTCTCTTTTTTGCCACATAAATAATATCTTAATTCATATAATTTTAAAATGGCTCTGAAAAGTAAACGTTATATAATTATTAAACCGTAGATGGTTCAACGTAGAGCAACCCGTTTTGTCAGTGGAGATTACAGGTTCGACAGTAGCGTTAATGCCATGATAAAACCACTCGGATGGAACTCGCTCCAGGAAAGAAGATCTGATTACCGACGAAAGCTTTTCGAAAAACTCATCGGTCCAGAATTTTTAGGCGAAGTAAAATATATTGTCATTCCAGTAAACAAAGAGCGCGATCTTCGAGAGGCGACGACCAAGTGTTACAATGAAATAATCGCTAAAACAGATAGTTCCTTCTGATCGTTCTTTCCGCAGAGCATCAGAAAATCTAATAGGGTAGATTAGGTAAGGTGCTAATACACCCCCTGCCATACGCCACCGGCGGCTTGCGGGGTACAAATCTAAATACCTTTTCATTTTAATTACCAGGCCTCTAGTCGAAGCAGTCAGATCAGACCCTTATTCTTCCATTCAAAGTGCTAAAGCAATATTCAAAGTTTCTGTTATTGATTTTTTCCTCGATATTTCTCTCGAGTCGGGCATCCGAATGAGATCGGAGTGCGGCACTTAGTTAGCAATGACCATTCACAAAATCCCCGCCGCGTCCTCCCGATAATTATCGCAATGCACTAATAATAATAAACGCCAGAAGTCTCTATTCCGTTCAATTCTCCGGCTATATAACCTCAATCGAACGAATGCAAAGAAGTGGGACGAGCAGAAGCACGAAGCAATTACGCTACGAGGCAGGGCATGAAGCGATTCACTGCTTGATTAACTGCGAGCCAATCAATTTTAACGATGATTTTCACTTCTATCGAGGAAGATTGGACATTAATAAGCCCTCCGTATAAATTTAAAGCAAATAAAATCGAAGGGAGAGTAATTATCGTGGTCTTATGACTGGCAGAAGCCGGTGCTGTCGGAACCGCTGCCGTCTTTATTGAAAGAGCACATGAGTCGTGATTTATGTTGATATTGTGAGTCCCGCTTCGTACAGCTAAGTTAATTGAATAAATAAAAAATTTATGCATGTACATAAACTATATATGTTTATATAGCTTTATATATATATATGTTTATATAGCTTTTATTATAGCTTATTTATATGACTTTTAAGGCATACATATGATACATAGAACGGTACATCTATACGCACCAAAAAATCTATCTTACAGCACTGGATTACATTTTGCAATACATATAATTAACACTTTAATATCTCACGCCTGTCAGGTACTATTTCATACTAACAATAAATTGAGCATTAATCCTTCTCTGTAGTTATGAATTAACTGCAATTCCTATTCACAGTAATGACTCTTACATCAAATAAAGCATAATTCTTTCATAATTTCTTGGTAAGATTTTCTTGGATTCTCCATTACGTAGATTGAGAGCTAGATTTATAATGACATTATATATGAAAATATTGTAATGAAATGCTTATAAATATTTCATTATAAATTTTTAAATATATAACCAAATGCAACCTGTACCACGTAGAAACAATTCAAGGAATTTACACTCCGAATTTTTTTTATGTTTATTAAATGCATCGCTAATTTAAAGGATATATTTTTCGATAAGTTCCCGATACTCCTGCTCCGACTTTGTCAGGTATCTCTTTCATTACCTCTCACAGAGATGAACAACTAAGTTATCAAAAATTATGGATGCGGAAAACGGAAATCGAATGAAATCTGCGATTCATCCGAGCTTGTCATATGACATTTAGTAATTTCCGCAAGTAGGCGCTTCCATATTGACTGATGCAAATAAGATGTCCACCGCGAGAAATTCGGTCACTGAACGCAAATCACCAGTAGAAGAGGTAGAGGTGGTAAAATTTATGATAAATCAACAGCAGGCTACGCCAAACCCATTTCATGGATTAATGTTTTAAACACATCGCTGCCGTTGTCCGATCCGGGGCCACTATTAATTTATGTAAATTTTGAACGTGCAAAACGAAATAGAAGCTGACTCCTATTCAAAAACAGTGCAGTCACTTCAATCTCTTCAGTATTTATGCGCAATTTTGAGTGTGATCTATTCACTCACTCGTACGTTGTATTTGGTAACCTATGCATTATGAACTCAATATGGGAAGGCGTTACCTCGTGGAAGGCCATTACAATGAAAGAAAGACCGTTTCGTACACTTCCACAGCAATTTTATTTATGGCAACATGTTTCGCTAGTGTCCTAGCACCATCATATGCTAGGACACTAGCGAAACATGTTGCCATAAATAAAATTGCTGTGGAAGTGTACGAAACGGTCTTTCTTTCATTGCAATGCATTATGCATTCGAATCCAAGAAAATCTTAATTGGTCAGTTAGATTCAGTTATCCCATCCCACATTTGTATTGCTGACCATTTGCTGTTTCCAGTAATTTTAACTCTAGAAAGTACTACTGTCTGAAATTGATGTTTGATTTGCACACGAAGAAGCTATGAATACTATAGCTTGTTAAACATACCGCATCCAGATGTGTAATTTTGGTTTATTCTTCTACTTTCAGGGTTTCTTCAGAAGAAGTATACAAAAACAGATAGAATACAGATGCTTGCGAGACGGCAAATGCCTAGTGATCCGATTGAACCGCAACAGATGTCAGTATTGCCGCTTCAAGAAGTGCCTCGCCGTTGGGATGTCCAGAGACTGTAAGTTGCGTTGCCCTGAGTTATTATGCTATGATGCAACCTTTATTGGAACAGCTTTGTCATGATTTTCATACATTTTGAATTCTCTATTGAATCATTCTCCGCGTGTTCCAAAGCAACGAACTTACTATTAATTTGAACCACACATCACCGACGAAACACAAAAATAATCAGTGCTAACAAATTATCCGGGACGGTCGATAAATCATACATACATATCGCTCTGATGACATACTTTTTAAAATTTTCATGTCATGTTATATCGCTAGAAGTAAGGATTTACATGCAAATGATCCTAGCTGTCGAGGCACCAATAAAAACTAATTCTACAAGGATTTACGGAAAGGTAAAGTGAAGGAGAAGATATGCTAGGTCTTTTTTGGTTTAACTTTGAAGATACAAGTCAAGGATAGGAATTCACGGACCATTACATCAACCACGCCGAATGTATAGCCATAATCAGCACCTCCTGCACCAAGATCTCCCTTACTTCTGGATCCCCCTATCCATGGTGTGTCTCTTCCACGTTAATACCAGTGAATTTATTGCTTTGCCCAAGTAAAAACATATATATTGGAATTGGAAAAGGTATGGATCGCATTTCGCTTGCTCTGTACGAGATTCCGTGAGTAATTTCAACGATATGCTGAAAGAAATCGAATGAAACACCCGCGGCAATACTTTTCCCCTTTTGACTCGATTCTTTCCTCTTCAGCGGTCAGATACGGTCGAGTCCCTAAACGATCGAGGGACCGGGGGCCGGAGGAGAACGGGTGCCAGGTCCTCGTCCAACAGCAACAGCAACCGGCGCAGAGGGCGCTGCAACCCCAATCCCAGCAGCACCCGTCTTCTACGGCAGCGGCCAACAACTCATCCTCTTCATGTTCGTCAACGTCCTCGTGTTCTCCTTCCCCAGCATCCTCGTCGGTCCCTTCGGCGACGGCGGTGCCGTCGTCAACAGTGTCCTCCACGCCCACGGCGCCCACCTCCACGGCGGATCAGCAGCAACAGGTAAAGTTATAGATTTTATAGTCACAGTGTTGTTACGACTGCATAACGCGAGTGCTACATATTATGAGTGATTCTAAAAGCAATAATTCCTAATTGTTTTCAAGTAAACCAAAACTAAAATAGGCAATACCGCTTTGATTGCATAAAGGGTAGTTAGGAATTATCGCTTCCCAATTCTCATCACCGAAATGCCTAAAATATCATTGAATTGTTATAATCATTACTATAAGTTATCCGTAGACGGGCTGAAGCTCCTCAGGCCGCCCCTATTGCTTAATTCCCTCAAAATCCCTAAGTTTAACACCTAACATTAACAGCCCCGTTTACTACAACCTAAGTGCTACCTCTTAGTATTTTGTAGCGCGATCGTTTCAGTTCATTGGTGCTGTCTTCGGCTGTATGTTTTCAAAATGCAGACGCTTTCACCACTGGCCTTAGTAGTGATATTTTATTTGCTCTGATTAGTTTCTTTCGATTGAAGGAAGTCATATGTAGGCCAGGAATCTCATCCTTTAAATCCGGGTGTGCCACGAGACATCATTGGAACTATCTATTCCTGAGTATATGTATACAACATTAACGGAGCTTCTAATCTGATACGCAACTTGAGAAAACAGAGTTAACTTCCATAACTAGGTCAAACCCGTTGTAAAAATTGTAAAATGAAAGTAACATTTAATAAAGAATTGGGAAAATTGAGTATTTGTGATACGTTTTGGTGAATTTAAGTAAGATAAATGTAGAGAACAGAATTTTAATGATATTATAATATGAGTAATTCTCTGATTAAAGAAATATTTTATGATGTCACATCTGCTAGTGAATTGAAGGTGGATGAAACTCAAACGACAATAATGCTTTCTCTGGTTGTGAAACAGTATATCGTTACCCTCGAGCTGGAAATAAATGGATGCTTAGCTTGAAAATGTAAATATTAGTCACTCCTGCAAATTTATGAACTTACAGAGCAGTTGTTTTTTAAATAACCCCTGAGATGCATTTCTATGGTGGCTTATAAAAATATATCGTTTGTGCCACAGCTGGGGATTTTTTTACGCAGTTTTGGGATTCTTTTTACCTTAATATTCAAGCGAAATATTTTTAATGTGAATTTGAGTTAAAAAATCTTATGCTAAGTATACCATTTCTTATGCTGATTAAATAATGTCAAAATTTAGGTAGAGCAGCTAGAATTTCATTAAATATTTATGAAAACGTAATTTAATGAGAATAATTAGAATTACAAGTTGATTATTATAAGATAATTATTGTATAATGCATATATATATTTGAAAACGGAAGCCAAGACTTACTTTAAGGCGCCAACACTTGAAGAATTTAAGAACCACTCTCGTTGAGGAATTCCGACTTGATCTCTCGAAAGAATAAGGTCCATCTCAGAAAAAAATTCAGAACTTATATTATACTTATATTTCAACTTTCTTAACCTAAGCCTCGCACCTTTCCTGGATGAGGCAACCAGAATATCGTCATACTTGAGTTCCTCCTTCCGGTATAACGTAGTCAAGTTCCCATAACCTCCCATCCATTTCTAAGAAGAATCTTGGTTGACCACTTGGTCGTTCTGACAGGTGTCCCAAAGAGCGACAGTCTGAGGAAATCGGAGTTATTATTTTCCGCTATATTTTCCTTCTTCACTTTTGCGCTCGGGCTCTGACCTCAAGGAATTTTTTATTCCCTCTCATACTAATCTGAGAGTTCCTCAAAGCACCATTCTGACTCCTCTTCATTTATAATTCTCGCAATATCTCGGTCTTTCGGAGCAAACTTCAAAGAAGGATTCGCAATATTTCATCTTGGCTTCGGCAAATGATTAAACATTTGAAGCGTTTAAGGTTAGTATCAAAGTTACACTTCTGTAGAAAGAATTATCGAAAACATTGATATCGCCGAGTCAGTTTCTCAATGTAAGAGTATTCTTCGATTCAGATATAAAAAATTCACTTCCTTATCCTTTTAGCCCAGTCAATGTATACACAAAAAAGGATCGACCTTGCAGAAGGTCATGTACTTCTAATTTTTAGTATGTTGTCTGGGCCTATGGTGAGTGTAAAAAAACCGAGTTTCCAACTTTGATAGACTTGCGTGAGCTGCGCTATTCCCAAGAAACAGCGAATTGTTTCTACTTTTTCTGTTTTTGCTCAATATCTCCTAAAATAGGCATGCTACAGAAAAAGTGATTTGTTTATATTCTAAAGTATACAAAATTTTCTACATTTTAAGCTCAAACCCAATTTATCCATCACTTTCTGAGAAATAGCTATTCAGAAACTGGCAATTTTTAATCGGTTTCTACTTTACATCTTGTCGCTATAGTGTCCATAGAAACAAAATCTATAACTACGAACTAAATATTTCCTTTCCAATAACCTCCTTCAAATTTGTATGATAACAGTGTGACCTCCTCTCATTTCCTGACATTGGTATTAAAGGATAAAATTTCAGATCTCTTCCGCATGACTGATGTACAGAAAATTTTCTCGGCCAATTTGAAAATATAGGTCTGATATTATTTATCGTCCGTTACCGTGATATAATATCAATTGGATAGACCCTTTCTTTCGCGAGGTTAGTCATCTCTTCCATCGACCCTCGTATACTCTTTTAATGTATTTTACAAAACTTTAAAATTTAGATAATTTTCCTACTCTTAACTCCTTCCTAATATTTAATTAAGTGTAGGAAATATATATAAATCTTCGCACTTACGGTTAACGAAGAAAAACGCTGGTAAACCCACAGAGGAGAAATCCATTGTGTCTGAGCATAAATATTTTGAATATAGTGTTTTGATAAACCAAATATATGCATGTTATGCTTCAGAAAAATTACATCTTGTATGGTAAACTGAGACATTTAAACAGACAGACTTTCCGTGAGTGGGCAAGTACTCGCGATTTAATGCATTATTGTTGAAATAATGAATTAATATGAAATTCATTGTTCTATCTTGATTGTTCATATACAGTTTTCTGATATGAAAATCGTAAATAAACTGTTGATCTTCCAATTTGTTATAACGCGTCCTTTTCATACCAAAACCTCTAGTGAAGAACTAGATAGCTGTGGAAGAGTATGAAGTTAAAACTTGTAATCTTTGCATAATCTTTCGATAAATATCATCTTTCCTGAGTTTAGTTCAAGTCCGCAATGATTTAATTTATCAGCAAACAAACCATTTGTCATTTTATTGGACAACCAAACCCAGACTATTTTATTAACCCAGAAAACTCAAACTAACTCATAACACGATAGCAGATAACCATCGCCTTGTAGCAAATCATGCCATTATAAAAGGCGATAAATCACATACTGGCCGGCAAATCATATATTGGCACCAGAAGCGTTCTATTGCAAAATTAATGGAAGATGGCCCTGAATATGAAATGGATGAATTAACTTTTCTTTTATTGCATCGTGCGTTTCAGGTGGAGTCTTCGGGAGGGTGCATCGCAATGGACAATGTAATAAGCATAGACTTCGACCCATCGACGAGGGACGCTCTCGGAGCAGCGTCTCTTTTGGCAGCAGCCGTGTCCCAAGCACACCAAACCCATTGCGCTTACACCGAGGAAAGGACAAGGGGCTTGGTGCGGCGTCCCCTGACCCTTCCTCAGTATGCTAATACCAACGCCCACGCGCAAGGAATCGGATCTACGCAGAGGCTTGCAGGACAACAAGCAATAAAGGTAAATCTTCATTTTATGAAAACGCTTAGGATATTTATATCACATGAGGTCTACAAAGTCTTTATTAAGGCGATATTGAGACTGAAAAGTTTCTTCTTTCATCTACATCTAGATGGAATAGAGTTAGAGTAGAGGATAAAGTTTGGGCAGATCGGATTTCGCTCCAGGTTTTTAAGATAAACCGAAAAAAAGAATTGAAATGATATTGGAGGAGAAAGAGGTGGGTTGAGGAGTGAAGTTGATGTTGAGGACGTTGTTCGGTGGAAGAAGGTAGAGTTTGCTTAAGATTGGATGCATAGGAAGGAGGCGAAGGCAAGTCAGGAAAAGAGTTTCAGTAATATACGATAAGTAATAATTCTCTTCTCTCTTTCTCGTTAAAATCGTATTTTGAAACTAACTTTATAATTCGGTCATCTACCGGTGTCTTATGTATCGCACTGAGGAATAAAATTTGACGTCTGCTATTGCCGGAATCCAATTTCATTCCAATTGTGTTCTGACGGTAGACTGTTTCGCGAATACAAATATATTATATTTCATTCGTAAACTTCTATTCTCAATATGCTAAACTTCCATTCTCACCATGCTGGTGAGATTACGTTCTGATTAGAGTACATCATCGTTTACTCAGGGATGAATTTCATCCAAACATATTTTTCTTGAGTCTTTTCATGATTAAATGGTTCTATAATCGGTAATGAATTACTTGTAGTTTTATCAGGATATACGCCCACTTCATTCATTGAAAGAAAATTTATAGTTCGTAATTTATGAGAAATGTTTCCTGATATGTGAAAGTTAGACCAAATACCTTTCCATCGGCGTAAGGTAAGGTAGTGAAACATGCTATGTGTGCTGCCTACGGTTCAGGATGACAAGTTTTTAATGGTCTTCGTACAGTGCTGGCCAAAATTAACGCAACACCTCACGACGTACCGGAGCGGGACATTTAGGAACTAACTGTGCTGAGGACTTCACAGTGCACTCTGACAACAGTGTCAGAGGGGGGTACAGCCCATTGGGGATGGGTGAGGGCGACATAGATGTGCTCAACGTCGGGAAATTCGAAAACCCGTATTCCTGCGTAACTACAGTCGAAGCGTTCACGAGAACGGATAAGAATAGGGGCTGCATACGTAAACGGTATTCTCAGGACGAGCAGTCTGATGAGATTTTGGCGAAAAAATATGCCTAATCAAATTTAATGATAGTATAAAAGATTAATCCTCCTTTCGCATCAAATATGCTACGCGTTCATTTGATAATTTCCTAGGCTTTATCCATTATTTTTATCTACTGCCAAGAGGATACAGAGAATACAAAATCTTCGAAAATAAAACGTTCTTCACAGCATGTTGCAACTATTAAAGTTTCTTTGATGACTGAGCCCGATATTTTAATTCGATAGATAAAAACAATTGACGTCTTTCAAAGACGGGTCTTATTAAGTTTACATTAAGAGCATTCCTTATTTACGACAAACGTGATGACTGTAAAGCTGACATATTAATTTCACAGACATCTTATACTGGGGCTTCATTTGCTGTCGCTATTTCATTTCATATACTGATAGTATTATTTTTTTAAATGCTTTCATCTAGGACGAACGTGCGACGCCCTACACTATCAAGAAGACCATTTCTTTAATAACTCCCAGCATTGCGATCCTGTTATTTTCTTATAAAATATCTCAATGTCGAAAATTATTCACGGAGTCTCGATGGAATCGCTTTGCACAATATAGAATACTGGACTAATGACCACCGTGTGCACGGCTTACGAGGAAGATAGACGTGCGATAACTGAGGAGAAGCAGGGCTGCTAGATAACGTGAGAATTCTTGCATTCACCTTATCTGCGATGGCCCACCCCTCCCTCTGTATTTTCAATACCTCAGGCTTTTCCTTGATTTTAAAGCGTCCGTGCTTTGGGGAGTCGTCATTCTGGCCATGAAACTGTAATCCGAGCGTAGAAATTAATTAATTGCAATGATTTTTTTCAGCGATTAACTGTGTTCTTTACTTCATTAATAACTGTCTTAAACATAAACAAGAAACATTTTCAAAACAAATTCCTGATAATATAATGCGATAAAATTACTAAATAAGGCAACGACGTCTGCGTGAGAAGATGATATTACTCTTAAGTAATTTTACTAAGTAAAACAGTGTTTGTTTTGACAAACACTGTATTCCCGAAAATCATCACATTATGGAATCTTCATTTAGTGAAAGCCTTCTTACCAGATTAAGACGTTTTTGTGATTAAAGCAAGCAGAGTTAGTTTAGGAACCTAACTTTACGAAATGTTGGTATTACGAATCCATCCTTCGGAAAATCCAATTGAAAATTTTCCTCCTTTTCACACCTCTTGTGCTCTAATACAGGGTTTCCCAACCTCTATGGTCTGCCGTATCCTCAAGACGACCAATGTGCAATGAGTTTCTTTTACTCTTGGTTCTAATTCAACATTTTACAATTACAATAAAATCCGCCTAAGACTTTTCAGGAGCCGCGTTTTTAATTGTTGCACGTTGGAAAACGAAAGGGAATAGACCCCAAGGAGGCAATGGAGGTGCCATTAAGAAAGGTGGGGCGGGTTCATCCATAGGACAGTAGTTCAAATTCCTCGAGTTCTCGCCGTATCTTATCACTCGATTCTATTTTCTACTAGGGGAATTCGGCGAATTCTGAGATTTCCCATGCACTACTAATCGCTCCTTATACCTCATT
This sequence comes from Ladona fulva, assembly GCA_000376725.2. Classification (NCBI taxonomy): domain Eukaryota; kingdom Metazoa; phylum Arthropoda; class Insecta; order Odonata; family Libellulidae; genus Ladona; species Ladona fulva. The sequence goes on along the minus strand of KZ308578.1, from coordinate 98,384 downwards.
TTTAAATCATTCGCCTTCTGACTGTGCTCTTGTGTGGACTTACTATCATTTTGTGCCTGGCGTTACACTTCAATTTTTGACAGTGCTCCTAATTTGTTGGCTTACTTGATGTTACGATGCTACCACTAACATTCCCGAAATATTCCAATGTTTTGACAAAAACTATATTCCCGAAAATCATCACATTGTTTGTCTTAATATTTGAAAATACACCGATTAACTCGCGAGCAGCTTACAGCAAAAGTAACTTAATCGGGCTTACGGAAATAAAATCAATTATGTTCAGTAAATGAACCAGCGAATCTGAATTTAAGAAAAATTGGCTACAACAAGAGTTATTTCAAGAGAAGAAAAATAACTTCTGTAGATTGATACTTATTTACTTAACAACTACTGCAAAATTCGCTTCCGTACAGAAGATTTGAACAATTGTAGGATGAAGGGGAACTTTTCTGGAGTTCGTTTTCAAGAATCATCACGGGATACTACAGAATACGTTCATTAAGAGTAATATCATCTCCTCATGCAGACGTCGTTGCCTTATTTAGTAATTTTATCGAATCATATTATCAGAAATTGTTTTGAAGATGTTTCTTGTTTATGTTTAAGACAGTTATTTATGAAGTAAAGAACCCAGTCCATTGCTGAAAAAATTCATAGCAATTATTTAATTACTATGCTTGGCTTACAGTTCCATGACCAGAATGACAACTCCTCAAGGTACGGACGCTTTAAAATCAAGGAAAAGCTTGAGGTGTTTAAAATACAGAGGGAGGGGTAGGCTATCGCAGATAAGGTGAATTCAAGAATTCCCACGTTTCTTGCAGTCCTGCTTCTTCTCCTCATTTACAGCGCGTCTATCTTCCTCGTAAGCCGTGCACACGGTGGTCATTAGTCCAGTATTCTATATTGTGCAAAGCAATTCCATCGAAAATCCATGAATAATTTTTGACTTAGAGATACTTTATAAGAAAATAACAGGTCCGCAATGTTGGGAGTGATTAAAGAAAGGGTCTGCCGGATAGCGTAGGGCATCGCACATTCGTCCTTGGTGAAAGCATTAAAAAATAATACTATCAGTATATCAAATGAAATAGTGACAACAAATGAAGTACCAGTATAAGATGTCTGTGAAATTAGTATGTCAGCTTTACAGTAACCACGTTTCTTGGAAATAAGGAATGCTCTTCATGTAATCTTAATGTAACCCGTCTTTGAAAGATGTCTATTGTTTTTATCTATTGAATTAAAACATCAGCCTCGGTCATCAAAGAAACGTTAGTAGTTGCAACATGCTCTAAAGAACGTTTTGTTTTGGAAGATTTTGTATTCTCTTGGCAGTAGATAAAAATAATTGATAAAGCCTGGGAAATTATCAAATGAACACGTTGCATATTTGAAGGGAAAGGAGGATGAATCTTTTATACTTTCGTTAAACTTGATTTTTGCCAGAATCTCGTCAGACTGTTTGCCCTGATATAATCCCATATACGTATGCAGCCCCTATTTTTATCTGTTCTTGTAAATGCTTCGACTATAGAGTTATACAGGAATACTAATTTTTGAATTTCCCCACGTTAAGCACATCTAGGCCTCGCCCTCACCCATCCCCAATGGGCTGTACTTCCCCCTCTGACACTGTTGTCAGAGTGCACTGTAAAGTCCTCAGCACAGTTAGTACCTAAATCTCCCGCTCCGGTACGTCGCGGGGTGTTGCGTTAATTTTGGCCAGCACTGTACTAATTGCCATAGCTCCTTCTGGCAATTTTCTTCTTTAGACAAAGGTAATGTCATTATGGGAGTTTATACTAAGATTTCTACAATAACCGAAAAGATATGTTCCAAATTTGTAATTCTCTTTTGGTGAAAGGAAAACTTAACGCTAGAATCCTGTTTCATTATTTTACAAGGATTATTTTGCGTTGAAATTTTTCGTAAGACTTAACGTCATTAAACCCTTTTATAATGGAAGGGATTTTTAAAAACTGTACTTAAAGACACTCGTATCTTCTGAAAAAGAAATTATATCTCAAAAGATTGATTTGGTGGCACTTGAAAGTGCATCGTGGAACCGTTTATATATTTTGCTCATACTGAAATAAATATCAAAAAACCTTCTAAAGTGTAATTTTAGACTGTAAATTGTATCGCATTTAAACAAATATTCCGCCTAAACTACTTTCGTTCCACTCATGATATACGTTTATAACTTTCTATATTTTTACAAATATTGATGGTGATTCACGTGAATTACGGTGATTTTTTATCATGATAACATACTGTATATATACATGAAACATTTTTTAACTAAATGAGCAATTAGGGACGAATAACGAATCGTCTAACAGTATTGGCGAGTGGCCGTCACAGAGCCTCTCTCCAAAACTACGCTCATAAGCCCACCAAACACTGCACTACCATTCTGGTTGATTACATATGTTTTCAACTTGGGTTTGCCACGAAAGAAAACATCAATCAGCAACTTTTTACTTAACTTTCTGCCTTAAGACGAGACTGATGGGAAAGATTCTATCTCATCTAGCTAGAATCGGTTCCGACAGGGGAATGGAGATTGTTTCGCCATATCGTCATTTTATTCTCGTATAATTAATATTAGCAATTAAGAGAATGAAAAGAAACCCTCTAATCTGAGGACGGCTATACAAATAATGTAAAATATTTTTGGCATTTTCACCGTGTCTTTCGTGTTAAAGTGACCGAGAGGAAAGCACGTATCAAGTTGGAGCGTTTAACAGGATTTGACTGTAGTTATAAATATGATCAGTGCATTGGAGAGCGAAAACTGAAAAAAATATAAACTATAAATATCGATTAGTTTAATGGATAACTTGATTAAAATAATTTTAATCCTTGAATTTTCCTCCCTTACAATTTTACCCAAATTAAATCCAAATTTCTTGATAAATGGATCTTGAAGATGTGGCAATTATATACTGATGCATACAATTTCTCTTAAATTATAAATTTAATTCCTAAATTCGCGAATTTGCTGCATTTTTCAATTTGGATTATAGTTTTAAAATAAGACTGATATATACAATGGTGATGTTCATCAAAAGACGTTCCGAAAAGTTCCTCTTCTTTGTATTTAAATTAGTAAAGGTATACATAAATGGAGATTTACCTATGTAGAAATACACAACTCAGCCTTTGCAGCAATTTTCAGCACTTCCACAGAGTTCCGCATAGTTATGCCTCTCTCAGTGAGATATCTTTGGTTATATTTATTTCCCACGGAATAACAGGTTGATCCTTGTAATATTTATTTATTTAAGATTAAATTAAGTGTATGAGATTTATTTTTTCTTGAGCTGAATGAAAATACACTGTTCTTTTACAGTGTGGCACCGATGGGTCTGCTTTGATGCCAGTGAAGAAGGAAACAACGGGAGACGATGGCTTAAAGACGGATGATGAGGAAGGAGGGGGGAACGAGGTATCAGAAACTGTGGGAGAGGCTGTGGTCGGAGAGGGGGTGGGCCTAGGGATGAGTGCCATGGATCACGAGGGCGAGGAGGATGAGGAAGGGGAGGGGGTTGCATCATCAGTCTGCGAGTCACTGGAAAGGCAGAGGGTGGCACTATGGCAAGTGTTTGCGGCACATCTGACACCAAATGTACAGAGGGTTGTTGAGTTTGCGAAAAGAGTACCAGGTAAGAAACTATACAATTATTCACTACATACTCACTTCTTCTACTCTTCATCCTTAGCCATCGTACTTAAATTCGTATCCATCAAGCTGTTCTCTGTTGGGTAAGCATATTTGCGGCATCCTCTTTCACAATACCCTGCCAAACTTTCCTATTCTTGCACTCATTTTTTACTGCTGACTTATCCATAAATCCCTTCACTCCTTATTAGTCTTTAAACTCCATACTTCTCTTTTCTTCTGCGTGACATTCAATTAGTATCTTCTAAGTTTTTCTCTCTATTAGCAGCTCTCCTATATTCACCATCTTAATCATTTTGCGTTCTTTCTGAAAGTTTAAACCTACCTAAAATATACCTACTACATTCATGAATCTGGAGACCTCCTTGCAACAAATGTGGGGATTCTTTGAGGGTTGTAAATGGAGCACCAACAATTGTGGGGTCTCCCCTGCATTAAAGGGACCGCAAGACTTATCAGTACACCCCTACTTTTTTATGCTGGTTATCCAGCCTTTCTTTTAATTTATATGAAATCATTGCTCTATGAATGTTGTCACTCCTGTTTTTTCCATTTGTACTGCTATGCTACCCATTCCATGTGCATTCAGTTTACTCATGTCTTCAAATGACTGCCCAACTTCCACTATCAAACATGTATTTTTCAAAATACAAACATCTGCAGCTGTTAACCTCTTAGAACTTCCAGGCAGTAAAATGGGTAGCATGATTGCTTTTGGTAAAAGCAGTCCCAGGTTCAATGACCTCAAATGTCAAAGAACTTCTAACAATAATAACATTTTGTCCTTTTCTACTGTTGCTCACATCTAGTCAATCCCTTTTAATTTCACCATCTATTACTCCATTGTTAGAATGAGGAATAGTATTTAACATCTTTCAGATTCAGATTTTGTTAGTCACTATAGAATTTCATTATGATGATGTGTTGCTCTTTCCATTTGTATGAGATTTTTAAGTTCGCCCACTAACTGGCCATTATCTATCATTAAATACTAAAATTTACTTTACAGGGTTCTGTGAACTTGGCCAAGATGATCAGCTAATTTTAATAAAGGTGGGATTTTTTGAAGTGTGGTTGGCACATGTTGCTCGGACAGTTAATCCAAGAGAAGGCACACTCACGTTCTCCGATGGCACATTCGTCACTCGCCATCAAATGGATATGATGTATGATGTAAGTATCTTCAGGTTTTTGCGGATAGCATAATAACACTGAAGATTCAGTAGCTTTGTCTTATTCTTAGCCGAAAATTATGTATTTCCTTATAATATACCCCAAAGGGTTTGTGAACATTAGTTAAAGAATTCCTGATATTATCACAACTTATTACTTTTATCCAGAAAACAGAAGGCGTTGCTAAAATTTTCATTATATTATATTAATTTTTATATTCTTTATTTTTCCTATTTTTATTTTATCATTCTGAATGTGTGAGTAGGTGAATAGAGACTGAAAAGTACAATTTTATTAAGATGCTACATCAATCACCAGCAGAAACTTTCAATCAACGTCACTCCCAAAGAAAGTGCCTCAGAAGGAAAAAATAAGTAAAAAAAGCTGAATTTACTGATGTTCTAAAAATTTTAACCATTTATCAAGAGTTATGAGATCAGCTAATGTTTTATGATGCTTATAGAAATCTATCAAAAGTAAATAATTACTGGAAAAGGATTAACAATATTTGATCTTTCCTTAATATGCCCAGTGGTTTAGAATACCTGTCTGAATACTCTTGTATTTTTACAGTCTGACTTTGTGTCCTGTGTGCTGAGCTGGTGCGCATCATTCGCTGGCTTAGGATTGTCTGACGCTGAAGTCGGACTGTTTTGCGCTTCAACATTACTGTGCCCTGAACGGCAAGGTCTCACCAGTCATAAACTTATCCAGCATGCTCATGACAGAATTCTTGCTGCCCTCAAACTTCAGGTAATTTCATATTAGTACATAAATACTTTATCAATATTGATGTAGCCTGAAGATCAAGGAGTATTTAGAAAAATATAATAACTTGTGGTGATTAAATGATGAAGAAATGTTAAGGAAAGAAGTAAACCAAATGGGGTTAAGTGAAGAATTATAAAGCATATGGACCTAAAAAGAGGTAGAGCAAATAAATTTCGGATAGAATAAAAATAAATTCTATCTAACAAAACTTATCACCCTGTGCACAAAGTGATACATTTCTTACAAAATGCTTTAGTAAAGCATGAATCTCTATGAAAATGCCCTTTTATGCAGTTAGGGAATCCAAAAAGAATATTAGAAGCTGAGTGATTATTGTTAAATTAGTTCTAGTAAGTCATTTTCATAGGAAATGAGAAGAATTCTGCAACCTTCATGCTGTTTTGGTCAATCTTAGAATGAGCACATTTTTTTTAATGGAGATACAGTTCATTTCAGAAATTCTACCTTGCCATGTATGATCTCGATAGTAGTAAACAAAAGAAATTGGTTGATTGCTTCCTATTTACAACCCTGCCACATGCCAATAAGTTAACATGTTAATAATAATGTATGTAAGAACAAAATGTGGGTGTTAATATAGAATATTCATGCTAGAGAAGTACTAATATCTATACATACAAGGTAGAGAAGTTTATTTAATTACACAAAGTACGTCATTTACTCATTTTAGCAATTTATGGGATGAGAGTATCACACTTATCTACCTCTACTTTAAATAAATGAAAAATGACACTGTTACTAATCAGTGTAGGCTGATTTTTTATCATAGGATGTCACTAGTGTGAAATGGTTGTAACTGTATTTGATGCTAGACCTATTGGTACTTCCTCATCTGTGCCAAGACTTGAATTAGGAATTGGAAAAGAAAATAAACTATTTCTCCATTTCCTTAAAAAAATCTGTATTTAAAAAGTGAACAAAAATCTATTGTTATTAGAAACAGGGTCTTTATTTATGGCTCTTTTTATAAATATCCCCTTTTGAAAGTGGATAAAGACATGCATAAAAATAGATGTGTTATTATGAATTTAATTTTCTGCTAATGGTCCTAGTTACAGTAGGAGGCACCTTTAATGGTAGCTTATCTTCAAACTCTCTACTTTCCCCTCAAAGATCTCTCTATGTTACCTCACCTTGCCAGATATTTTTCAATAATACCTTACTTTGAAAATTGCAGTCATGTTTTCCTTTTTTCAATGGTAGGAAAACCAAATAGTTGCAATTTGCCTGATTTTAATAAGCCTGAGACACCCCGGGGTATGAAATGACAAAATTGCTTATAATGATCATATTATATTTGACCACATGGTAATGCCTATTATTTATTTACTGGTATTCTTTTTAAGATTTTGTTCTCACTATAAATACATTTTTGTGATTCCNACTTTAGAAATATACCAATGCATATCACTGGCAGCTGTCCAAGAAATGACATTCACTCAATGTCTCGACACCAAGACTTTTTAATGCACTAGTTTGTTATTGATAAAAGCTATTACAAATTGTTTCTCTTGTTGTTTTTGTCACCCCCTCCAATGATTTCGTCATTTTCTACTGTCATATTTCCCTGAGATGTTTTTATATCACTGAAGCAATGATTGAATCTTATTGTTACCACTTTTATGTTTTTAAGGTGTTCCATGAACATTTTTACCTTGAAAAATTCAAGGATTTTGATGTCTGCAATGTCTCAATAATATTGTTGATATTTTTGTTAATCCTTTTTGGAAACAAAATATTTCGTGTGGGCAGGATTCCAAGTTATAAAGCTCTTATTGACTCATATCCTCGAGGTTTTGCCTGATGGCTATTTTTTAATTTTAAAACTTAACATTGGATGTGATGGTTCTAATGTTTGGCTGATGGTATCTTTAGATTTTGTTTTAGTAAAAAAATAATAAAAAGAAGCCCGGAGTGCTCAAGGTATACTGAAAGTAAATCTGAATTTTTTCTGTTATGAAGTTAAGATGTATAGCAATTGATTTTCAGCAGAACATGGTAAAGTAATTATGCTCTTAAGTGCAAATTCATTTTCTCAATTCATTGTCCAACATCACTAATACCATCAATCTAAATTTAATATGCAGCTTACCAGGCGGAGTAGTGGGGACATGGGAATTTCAATTGGAGGAGCCAGTCAACCTCTGCTCTTCTCTTCTGTGCTATCAAAACTACCGGAGCTTAGAAGTTTGGGTGCCAAACATTCATTGCACCTGGAATGGTTTAGGATGAACTGGGCTCGTCTTCACCTCCCACCGCTCTTTGCAGAGATATTCGACATTCCAAAGTCTGAAGAAGATGGACAGTAATGAAAAATGTATTGCAAAATAAGCTCTAGAAATTTAGCAAGGGCAGATACAACACGATCTATCCATGACCCCATTATTCCAATCCTCATGAATCTTGCTTTGCTTTAAGTCTCTCTTAAGGCATTAAGTTGTTATGAGCTGCTTGCCATGTTTGATGATATCCATATCCTAAGATGTACGCAAGCTGTGTATCTTGTACAGAGAAATGTTATTTATTTATTTACTAGTAATTTACTTTCAATTTATGAGCATTTTTCAAGATGCTAGTTTTCTACTACGCTGGTGTTTTCTTGTTAGGCCGGCCAACATTCAGAAAACGATGGGTGCCCAAGCTTAAAAGCACCCATTTGATATCAGCCAGCAAGTGTCTGAGGATATAGCTCAAATGAATGAGCAAATAGAAATGATGAGGAGATGAAAAATGTTTTCATGGAGAATTTTGTGTATACAGATGAAGAGCTGTATTGCAATTCTTAATTACTACCCCAGGCTTGCACCAAAATGATGGCATCAAGCATACGGTAGCTTTTGCCTCTTAAGTACAAAGAATGAGAAAGGGAGGGAAAGAACAGTATTTCTTGCCTATTATATCCACAGAGGGACTTTTTTCGATAGTGGTGTATCTGAATTTGATTTATTATAGATGAAAATTATATATATATATATNCTGGAGGGTAAAAGACAGTGATTCACCAGGCTGTCTCACTGCCGGTTGGTGAACTGAGTGCCACTCTCACTATTTGGCCGGAGATATTGTTGAAGCCTTCTTAGCATGGTTAAACCTGAGCTATACATCGCCTCCAACCTCCGTTAACACTCCTCCGCCCCGATGAGGCAATGAACTGTGGCAGTGTGAGGAGGGGGTATATATATATATGTATGTATGTATGTATGTAATATTCATGATTAACTTTATGAATGCTCACTCCTATTGAGGAGGAATCTCCTACTTGAAAGTAATACTAATAAACCCAAGGCCTTCTATTAACTGATCCTAAATCTCTCACTTTTTGAGGGGTAAGTTGGACCACTGTATCTTTAAAAAAATGCTGTAAATGATTGTTAGTGTGTGGATGTTTTGTGTCTTGTATACCTTGCACCACATCCTTTTCCCAGCATATCCTATTTGTAGCCTATAGCCCAACGATCATTTTGCTCAATGGTTAGTGCTGATTGATCACCTACTTATAAAATATTTTCTTTATAAGATAGTGATCAGCAAACATTATTCCATGCCCTTCCTCCCCCTCTACACATTATTCAAAGCAATATTTTTTTAATGGTAACCTCTGAGTCACAGAGAGTTAGCATTAAGTTTTTAGACTGTGTAATGTGTGGTGTGGTGTTTGCCACATTTATAAGGTTGAATGTAGGGAGTGGTAAAGAGGGGTAAAGAATTGCATGGGGAATATTTAAACAAAATTGACATATCATACGAATCCGTGAAAATCTCTAAGTGGACTGTTTGTTGGTCAAATCTTTTTGTTTTTTAACTAATATAAATATTGTTTTTGTTCATCTGTTCTTGAAGGTGTATATTTACTGTTGAGGCATTGAAAATGGTAGATTATATTGTTGTTTGCTACTGGTTGGTGTAGTGAAATTATAAATATTGATAATATTATATTTATATTGAGGATAGTTCATCAAGTCATGTTGAACTTTCCTTTGATGTTGTAAAAAGAATGTGAGACTAAATCAGACAGAAATGTATTTCACTCGTCTTATAAAAAAAGGGGAAGCATGTTCAAAGATTCCATCACAATGTGTTCATGTAAAAAAGAAGTACATATTGCAAAGTTGTTTTTGCGTGTGTGTGTGCTGTGAAATGTGCTGTTTTACTGGAAGATGGTAGACTTTTATGACATGGATACCTGTGTGAATGTGTATATATATGTATGTATGTATATATGTATATCCATGTACATACATTTATATATGTATGAGCATATATGTATATGTATGTATGTATATGCACATGTATGTATGTGAGTATATATGTATTTATGTACATATGTATGTATGTATATGCTTACATATGTTTGGCTTGAGAGAACATCAGTTTGCATTAGAAAACAAGCAGCAATCAGTGAGCGAGAAAAGATAGCCATACCAATTTTTGAAATTGTATTTTCAAGTTGCTGCATGAGAAAATTATTGATCTTTGCAGAAGGCAATACTATCAAATATTGCCCATCATTTTCTTTTTGTGTTCTTAAGAGTACAAAATGAAGCATCCTTGTCGGTTTGGAAACATTAGAATGGAAATTGTAATTTGGAAGGGTTTAAACAATAGCCTTGGAGGAGCATCTAAAAGTATGCTCCTCAGATGAAAATTCCAAAAAGTCCAGAAATTGATGCTTTGTGTACCTTCCTTTTGGCTCCTTAATCTCTACAAATAAGATGAAATCATGCTTGTTGAATGTACACTAATTTGGCTAATGATTCAAAACTTCTGAAATTTCAGAATAATGTCATTCATAGGAAAATAGCAATTAAAAAAACAAGTAGTATCCCTTTGACAATCACAGAGAGATGTCCAATGTCTGAATGATCTTTCCTTGTAATTAGATAAATAACTCTTAGATGCTCCTATTTCTTCCAATAGGATGAAAAAAGATTGGGCACATCATCCTGCTATATAATATAGTTTGCTCCAAGCAGCAGGTGCTCTTTAGAGTTAATCCCTATCTTGAAGGGATAAACTTTAGAAATATACCAATGCATATCACTGGCAGCTGTCCAAGAAATGACATTCACTCAATGTCTCGACACCAAGACTTTTTAATGCACTAGTTTGTTATTGATAAAAGCTATTACAAATTGTTTCTCTTGTTGTTTTTGTCACCCCCTCCAATGATTTCGTCATTTTCTACTGTCATATTTCCCTGAGATGTTTTTATATCACTGAAGCAATGATTGAATCTTATTGTTACCACTTTTATGTTTTTAAGGTGTTCCATGAACATTTTTACCTTGAAAAATTCAAGGATTTTGATGTCTGCAATGTCTCAATAATATTGTTGATATTTTTGTTAATCCTTTTTGGAAACAAAATATTTCGTGTGGGCAGGATTCCAAGTTATAAAGCTCTTATTGACTCATATCCTCGAGGTTTTGCCTGATGGCTATTTTTTAATTTTAAAACTTAACATTGGATGTGATGGTTCTAATGTTTGGCTGATGGTATCTTTAGATTTTGTTTTAGTAAAAAAATAATAAAAAGAAGCCCGGAGTGCTCAAGGTATACTGAAAGTAAATCTGAATTTTTTCTGTTATGAAGTTAAGATGTATAAATATGTTTGAGGGGGTGAATGCTATGCACATTCTTTATGTTTGAAACTTGCAGGTATAATATATATATTTATATGTGAAGCAGGGTTAATTATATTCCAAACGGTGGAAACTGTTACACAGGTGTGTTAAGATGGAAAATTTTTTCTATTGTATATACTATAGATGATCTATTCACCGTTATAAAATGTTGGAATTTCCTTCAGAGTGGTTGACCATGATCTTAATTGGTCAACTTCTCAAAAAATGTGTCAAATTAACACTATCTGACT
>KZ308578.1:25100-82799 GCA_000376725.2 Ladona fulva | reverse complement strand
ATATAATATTTATTTATTTATGAAGAATTTAGAATATTTATCAAGGCAATCATTGGTTATGTGATATTATGCTCGATGTCCGAGAACCAACCAAAAATTTTAAAAGACGTGCATGTTTTGAAGAGGGAAATGTTTAAATGAGAGAAATTTAAACCACATTTTTAAATGACACTTAATATTCTGATAATTGGAAAATATTTTCGGAGTAACTCAATCAGTTTCAACTTTCATTTTCTCCAATGCGTAAAACTTCCGATTTATACCCTATAGAGAAGGAACAAAAATAATAAATTCTCAAGTCAACTTTTAAAATGAGAAATTTATTGGACACTTTGAAAGTACAAATTAAAAATCACAATAAGTTGCACTGCAATTTTACAAAATTAACGGCAAATATTATAGATGCTATGCCATTCTTAAATAAAACGAGCTAAACTCTGCCAATTTTCTGCCTCTTCAATTGCTAGAATAAATTAACGAAAACAAGAATAAGAAACTAATTTAAGGTCTTTGAGTAGGTGCATGAAAAATTGTATTACGCGCGTTGAAAGGATTGATAGTGCATCTCGGTAACAGCGGAATTCCGGATCTGTGCACTACTGATCCTTAAAGCGTTTTACTAACACGGACGCTCCAAAATATTTATTTCTTTAACTTATTAACGTCTCTTTTTGTAATCTACCCTCTATGAGAGTGTTATGCTCCTAAAAATTTCATCTGGCAGCGGCTCTGCGTTTCCGTATATTTTTGGCTTATTTCCATATGTCTTTCTCACTTTCCTCTCGAGCTACAATAATTCGTTTTTAAACCTTCTTTAATCGAGGTCTCTCAAAGACATTGCATTCACCGATGAATGTTATAAAAATATTATAGAAAATATCTAATGAAATTTAAATGTAAATTTATCAAAATTAAGTCACAGATACCTCACGAAGGTATTCTCAATATCTGGGAGAATAACTTTTCCTATTTTTATAATATTTTGGTTGGATAATAGGAATCGAAAAAATCTTTCAGATAACGATTTCTAAAGCATAAATTAATTGCAACCAATACAACGTATGATCACGTAGCCCATTTCCTCCTCCACCTCCTCAGCCTTCTGCTAGCGCTTGCGCAGAAGTTTGCTTGTTTTTTACCTTCAGCAGGCTCCAGCAGAAAGTATTTGTTGTATTTTTTTCTGTGATGGAGTCTCAGTGCTAGCTGGAATGGTCGAATTAAAGTGAAATGACAAGAGCGATCCTACAAACAATGCAAATTCAAAGAGATAGTTTATATTTGTTATCCATCGATCATATTTTTGGGATATATTGTTTTTATTAAGGTATTGTGAAGATAGTAATGCTAAAATGTCATCGAGCTTCCTCAAACGTAGTTTAGCCCGAAGGTATGTAGTAAAATGTTTATTATGCAAAATTCGAAATAGAACAAGTAATTTTATCAGTTAAGAACGTGGCTTAAATGCAATTTTAGCTGAATGCGCTGTAATTGTTGTTCAGTTCATAAAGCGACTTGGAAACTCATTTACGGCGTGCATAATTCTGACACTCTTTCTTTCATGAAATATCTCATGGTTGTTTTATGTTTGTGTTTCCCATTGAAAAAAATTGTTTTGCATAATTAGTTGTGTTTTATTTTAGTGACATTATGGATGACGATATTGATGACAAAGATGACACTAAACGGTTTGTATATATTCTTTCAGTAAATGTTGTTTTATTTTTTGTCACAAATGTTTTATATCAATTAAGTGATAATTGATTGATTTTTGGTTTGTTTTACAGTAAATCTAGAAATTTAAGCGAAAAGAAAAGACGAGATCAATTCAACATGCTCATAAACGAATTGAGTTCCATGGTATCAACTACAAACAGAAAAATGGACAAATCGACCGTATTAAAGTCCACCATTTCGTTCTTAAAGAATCACAACGGTAAGCTTATATCAATATTCTTAAGATTCTACATTTATTATAACAATTTATCAATTTATATCAAGTGACAATATTTTGTTGGTCTGATAAAGTTTTCATTATCATGCAGAAATTGCTGTGCGGTCGAGGGCACATGAGATTCAGGAGGATTGGAAACCATCTTTTTTATCGAATGAAGAATTCACACATCTTATTCTGGAGGTAAGTTTGCTGCCTCAAGTTGTGATCTGTTATCATACACTAATTTGTCCATCGTAATTATTCACAATGCAATGCAGTCTAACACAGGAAAGATTTCTTTGTTTGTTTTGTCGTTTTACATACAGTGTTCTCAACTCATTTGGATGCTTCATAACATATGTCAGATTATTTCTTATTACTTGTATTTGTTAAATTATTGTTAATTTTCAAATTACATAGCAGTTTTTACAGATCCCATCTCACCCTTTTAGCCAGTTTAATACTGACTTCAAGTGATTGACAGTGGTAGCAACCATCGACTAACATTATTAATAATTTCTCCATATTTTTAGCGTATCGTATGTGTGTGAGTCAATTGGTTGGAAACATCTATAAACTTTACTTTAGAAAGGAATCATTGTACAGAGAAATACCATGGTAATTAGTTTCCAGAACTAATTCCATTAATTTTTGAGTTGTGATCAATTTGTTTCATCAGGAAAACATGTGACTATGATAAATAAATGCAGCAGTTTCATTAGGACACTAAAGTGTCCTAATGAAACTGCTGCATTTTATTGTCATAACAAGAAAGCATTTTCTAAATAATAAGTCTTAAAATATTGGAGTCACAAGTGATCACCAAATGCATATCCTTATACATCTTCCTATTTATATTTCAGGCTTTGGATGGATTCATCATCGTGTTTTCGGGAAATACTGGTAGACTTATTTATATATCAGAAGGTGTCACTTCATTACTGGGGCATCTGCCATCTGACCTCCTTCAGCAGCATAACACCCTCCTGGATTTAGCTTCTGATCATGACCGGCCAAAACTGAGACGTCTTCTTTTGAACCTGCCTGTTTCTCACTCATCAAACCCGTCTTCTAGATCGGGCAATGGTGCCAATCATTATTCTCACCTTCTTCGCCAGCCCAATTCCAAGATGTCCAGTTTCGAAGGTCATGATGAGTCAAGTCCTAATGAAAACTACTCAAACACAGAAGACAAAGGTTAGTATCCTGAAAAGCTCTTCTATCTTCATTCTCGAATAGCTTAGAAGCAGCCCCTGGATTTATCTTTAAAATCTTCATCCGTCTGGATTTATCTTTAAAAATCTCAACATAGTTTTTTATTTATTGTGGTGTGGTATGTGATTGACCTTTATCGAAATCCATCAATAGTGATTGGAGTTGAATCATTCTTGTTCTTAGGTTTGTGCCTGGGATATCCCTGATTTCTGGGATATTCTTCAACATTAGGCAGCATAAGGTTTGCAAATTGCTTAAGGCCAATGGACACAAGGCCTGAATATCCGTTTGCAGGCTGTTGGCAATAACATGGCCATGATTGCATGCATGTAGATAAAATATTTCTGTTTTTGCCATTCGATGCTTAAAAGATGTTGCTACACTTGCATACATTCCTTGTTAGGTTCATGTAAAGCATAATGGAGAAATAAATTAGAGAACATACATAAAAATCTATGCCTTTCGTTGTAGTGGTACTCTGCAATAAGAAGTGATACAAAAATCTTCTGGGAAATAATTTTAGCTTAATCCTTTATCTTGGAATCCAGGTACTTTCTAAGTACGTAAGTTTCACACAATTTCCGTAATCGTGAAATTTAAGCAACATCTCCGTCCAGCGCATTGTGCAGCAAATAGATCTAAAGAGCTTTGGCCTAGGTTCGAGGCCACCACTTTCCTTCTTCCTCTCCTCACTCACGACCATCATAAAGGGATTAAGAAGAAAGGATCTTTTCTGAGGTTCTGAAAGGGCTATTTTAAATGATATCCAATCCCCTTAAGCTTCCAGATTTGCCTTACAAAATATCCCCTACCTAAGCCTAAATGCATAGTCTGCATTAGAAGGTTTACTTAAAATTACTGTTTATTTTTATAAGTTGATATTTCTGCATTATCAGCCATAACTATCAAATCTTCAAGTTAAATCATTCATGTGAATGTCCTAATATCACAACAGGAATTGGTGATTGTAAAACTGCATTGGTTTAAGGATAATCATTCTTCAGTCAGTGATAATTCTTCATGTTGAGAAGTTATGAAGCCTGAATTCATCTCATGCTGACCTTAAAGAAGAAACATGGTTCTCTTACACTAATACTTTACTGTAATTGCAGAATTATCATAATATCATTCCTCTGGGATTGATACACCCTTTTAGCCACACATAGTTATATATCATACTTTATTAGTTTAGGAAGACTTTTAGTAATAAACCCCTCAAAGAGGGGGTTTTTTGACTTGAGAACTTTTCATCAAATTAAGTCGATTGAAAAGTTTAGGATATAAATTAATTCCTATTTCATTATAAAACTACCTTTAAATGTTAATCTATAATTAATAATAATAATTTATATTTTATTGAGAAAAACCAATTTCAGTAAAGTACACTCCTCCATTCTACCAAGTGACGCTTGACCACATCAATTTTAGTACACAAGTTATATATAAATCAAAAGAGATATAGGGTATGCTGAAGAAACAAATTATATACATGATAAGAATTACCAAAATTAACATATTTTGGATGAAAACAGGCTGCATAATGTTGAAAAATGTGTAGAAGGTAGTGAGGAAAATAAATAAATTGTTTACGGTTCCAAATCGTGAGCATAATTGTGAAGGATTATGTTATTGTCATTGAATTTATCTATTGGGTCATCCAGAAAGTTCCATTGTTTTTCAAATTATCAGGGGTAATGTGTTTCTAATTCGAAAAAGCTGTTAGAACCTCCTTGGGTGATTTTTTATACCAATCCCAGTAACTCAAACATTGGTAAAAGGTGATCAATCAAAATGGAAAATACTTTACTGAATAAATCTTTACCTATTTTAAAAGTGTTTCATTAAATTTCTTCTTTAAAAATCCACAGAACTCTCTGGATAATCGTATAATTAATGCATGAATTTGCATATCTATCAAAGGAGACAAGTTAACCAACTCAAGATATAGGCATAAATTATAACATTATATCAAAAATAACCATTTATTGTTGTAGTTTGGCAAGTTTTATAAAATTGAACATAATACCAGTTATTGAGTGTGACTGAGACAATTGAAACTGAAGAAAATTATTACAATTTATCTTTCACTTATTTTTTCTTTAAAAAATATGAAGAAACATCAAGATTGTATAATGCCTTTTTAGGGCTATTATCACAATTCTTATTCATGCCGTGGCCTTACTTTGATTTCCTTTTCTTTAATTAATTTCACTGACTTTATTTTCCAGAAAATCAAGTATCGTTTTCCTGTCATCTCCGCAGAGGAGATCATGATGTCTCTGGAGAGGTTACATATGAGTTGGTTCGCTTCATAGGATACTTCAGTAAGAAAACTTAATGATATTTTCATGTTCTCAACTGTATCTATAACTCCATAATTTTCTTTTATGGGCATAATTTTTATGCTTGAGCAAGTTGGAATGAAATATTAAAAAAAAGAATGTGGAATCGAAATTTTAGATTTATAAATATCTATCATCTCATAGTAGTGATTACTTAACATTTGTCTGTGATTTTTCCATTTGAATTTTCAAATCCCCTGATTTTTGGCTTCAAATTATATGCGTAACATTTTAGTACATTTACCTATTAACATCAAAATTTCATGCTTAATATTGGCCACTAGTGTGATTAATTCATTCGAGTGTGGTATAATTTTATTCTTTCAGTCATTTGTTTTTGCATGTATAAGTTTAGAAAAATCTGTTAACCAGCTAGCATTGCTTTTTTAACAAAAATATTCAGAAAAAGGAGTGGAGGTTGCCATGTGCTATGCAAGAATTGATTGATGTGCAAAGAAATTAGTTACCCTTGATTGATCTCTTTTAGAAAGATGACATGATTAAGACCTGTAAATTCAGTAGAGATAGTTGTTGTGGGTTATGCTAATATCAATCTGATAGAGATAATGCATGAAAATTACAATATATTTGAAGCCATTATTTCATTGTAAGTTTCAAACATTCCAGGGAAATGCCAAGCTGCTATGTTTTTTTCCGAGGAGGTCAACTTCTTCAAAGTTTGTGAAAATCTGGGTTTTTTTTGTATTTGTTTGAAATCTTGAAATCCATCCTTTTCATCCTTTAAATTTAATTTTACATTTGTTTCTCATACATAAGCTAAGCTTTTACTCATTCAGAACTTGCATGACAAAAGCATTTAAAAATACATCTACAGTTTATCAAACCATTTTGCCTTAGCCATTGTTATTATTATCATTGATAAACACTATTAACATGTATATCTTTCATGGATTTTTTTAATACTATGAAATTATGAATCAATGTCTACAATTCTTATTCCAACATTTGTTTTCTGCAAAAATTCAATTTCGCCTTTTAATGTAACAGTTCGCTGATTGTTTTTTATTTAATTTTTGTTAAATATCATTAATACTGTGTTTTATATCAACCTTCATCAAGGATCTGATATTGATGTTGGAGAACTGGAGGAAAAAGTATCTAGCAGTGGAAAATTTTCTCAGTATCATTCTGAAGTATCTGATGTCAAGTGAGTATTTGCTATGTTAAGAATACCTCCCAACAATATCTCACATCATCAAATTAATACAAACAGAGCCAATGATGATCAAGGTATTGAATCTCTAAACTATGTCAGACTATGCAAAAGGTTAATTTTTTAACTACCATGAGTATACATCCAGCATTGGCATGTTTTACTATATCTGACTGTTTTACAAGGAAAATTTTGCTCATAGGTCTTGGCAATGTATAACAGAAGTACTAGCATGCACCATTCATAAAATATTTTGGCAATATAAACAAAATGTCATGCTTAATTAATATATTATATATTCCAGTTAATAGTGATATTTTTCCTCTAGGCATGTGTTTGTTGGAACTGGCCGTCTTCAAACACCTCAGCTCATTCGAGAAGTGTCTGTTGTTGATTCTTCCAAAAGTGAATTTACTTCTCGGCATAGTCTTGAGTGGAAATTCCTCTTCTTGGACCACAGGTACTGATATTGATCCATCTCAAGATAACATCAGCCGGAAACTTTCTTATGATCTTTATGGAAATGAATTGAAGTTTGTCTATAGACTCATTCTATAGTTCATTATATTCATTCTAGAACATTTACAGTTGAGAGAATAAGTTGGATCATTAGCTTTCTGCAGTTTTAGTTTTGAAAGATATGAAAGAAAGTTTGTGACATGGATGTTAAATGGAAGAACTATAATTGGATATTTAATTTACTTGTAGAATATTATTGGAATTAGTATGCAATGGAAACAAATGCTATCCATAAATTGTCTGTCAGAAGAATCGTTGCATCATCATCTCCTCTAGAGGGAATGAGGTAGTTAGTGTGTTTCTATCCACCCTCAGCTAGAATGCCATGAGAGGAAATGTATAAGTCCTGCATGATGACCATACTAATGATACTATTCATTGTATAGAATAAGGAGTGACCAAAATGAATGCCATTATTCAGAATCCTTCATACCTCAGTAGCTTTTTGTATCATTGGATCCAAAAACGAAAAGATAAAGGAAAGATATTCTATTCACCAATATATGGTTGTTGGAAAGATAAATTTAAAGATGAATGAAAAGTTATTTTTTAAATAATGTATATTCAAATCTCTAGAGTTGCAAATGGCTAAAACTTTAGTGAAAAAGGAATATAACATTTCTTTGTTTCTGAAACTCATCTGGATGCCCTCTCACTTTAATTATTTTTATAATTCATTTTTTTAAAGTATGCATACAATTTTATTCTAGACAAATCTTTGGAGATTTATATGATATTAGTTCATTGTTAATTTAAGTCTCATTAATTGGTAAACTTATATTGTTCCCATGTTTCATAGATTTGGTATTTTTTGTTATTTGCATGAATTTATGTATTGTATTTTTCATATACACTGTAAAACTGACAGATTTAGAAGGTAACTATATGTGTAATCACATGCAGGACATCACAATTGCAAAATTTTGGGGAGGGTATATAGAAAACTTTGGTCAAGTGAATATTTGGCAGCATTCCTTAGCCTACATGGTATTTTTAAATAATAACAAAATTTAACCTAGTTTGGAAATCATGTGCCACATGATAAAGGTTGTTGGTTGCTCAAAACTTTGTCTTCTATATTAGACTGTTGCTGATTGGTAGGGGTTTAGGCAGTGTTATCATAAGCGGGAAATCTTTTTCTGCTTGAAGATTTTTGTATTTCTCTGTAGATTTTGGACTATAGTGACAAATTTATTTCCATTATTAGGGCCCCACCCATCATTGGGTATCTACCATTTGAAGTACTTGGCACTTCAGGCTATGACTACTACCATGTTGATGACTTGGACCAAGTGGTGCTATGTCATGAGAAATGTAAGTTTTATTGACGAGATTACGAAATCTAACTTTTAAGTATTTAGTTTGTCATTTTTGAATTTATTATGGTGGCTTGATAGCTAGTATTGGAATTGAACATGCTCTTGTATTAATGTTGGGTGATCTGAATTGTGCTTGAACCAAATTTTCAATTCCAGTGATGCAGAAGGGTGAGGGCACCTCATGTTACTATAGGTTCCTTACTAAAGGTCAGCAGTGGATTTGGCTGCAGACTCATTTCTACATTACCTACCATCAGTGGAACTCAAAGCCTGAATTCATTGTATGCACGCACAGGCTCGTCAGGTAGTACTTTAGATGTTACCCTTTTAGTTTTACAAATCTTTCCCATGGTATTTGCTTTCAAGCATCAGTTCCTTCATCTGATAAAGAATAGAATTTCATCAATAGGGTAACTTTTTTAATTACAAACAAGATGAATGTTTTTGAAATGTGTTGGAAATATGTATCATTACTATACAAATTATTGTACTCTGAAACACTGGTAAAAGATTAACTCCAATTCTGGAATATTTGTCAGCCACATTTAAAAAAATTTACTGTTGTATATTATATATTTCTTCTTCTATTATCACCATATTTTTCTGAGTTGTAATTCATATGTTTTCTCACAGGATTTTCTTCCATTCCTCCCTTCTCGCAGCCAATCATTTAGCCATTGTTTTTGTCTAATTTCATATAACTTTTGCTTTATTTTCCTTCCCTTGCCCTCTTTCCTCCAATCATTCATTCTCTTTCAGTCACTTAAACATAATCTATTCACAGGGACATTAAACTTTTGAGAAATGCTCCAAAATGTTGTAGTTTTCAAGCAAACCAACTATTAGGAAATTCTACCTGCTTTGGTTAGGGTTCTCCATGGTCATGTTTTGCAAAGTATTATTCTCAATTACTCCTAGTTCTCTTCTAATCATGGCAACATAATTGTCAAAATATGTATTGAGAGTGTTACTTTGCAAAGCATGACTACAGAGAACCTATTGTTTGGAATTTAGTTATGGTTAGTTTGTTTGCAAACTACAGCATTTTGAAGCTTTTCTCGAAACTCTAATGTATTAACAAAGCTGTGCTTCTTTTCCTTATAGATTCTTCTGAGGGAGTGTCCAATCCATGTTTTCTTTCCTCTCCTCTCTTCGAACACCACTCTATTTCTCATTCAATCTTTCAAACTCACTCTTTCCATCTCTCCATATCCACATCTCCTAGAATTACAGTCTTTCTTATTCTTCCTTCTTGATTGCATATTTCTACAATCAGTGGAGAATAAAATTATGATTTTAATGGTAGATTTACACAACTACCAGAGAGTTTCCAGAAATTTTTCATATATAGCCGTGAAATAGTTTTACTTATCTCTTGCGTACTATGACATTCACCTTTCCCGAATCGTTGGATTTTCTTTGAGAGGTTTACCTCATGAGACTGCTTTGTGAATTGGCTGTCTCAGTGAGGATCCTTGGTGGCAGTCTGTGCCACTAAATGCGTAGGCTGCTTGCCTTGCTCAAGAAAGCATTCCCAAAGAAGAAATGTGGAAGAGACACGCCATAGTAGTTCAATCGTTAGAATACCTGCCAGAGAAGTGGGAGAACTGGGTTGGAGTCCCAGTCATGCTCCTATTTTTCACACCTCTTATTCCTTGGGATATAGCCACAAGGCTCTTCCATGCTACGTTATTCACCTTTACCTAATCCCTGAGGAAAGTATTCTAGTACAAAGCGCATAATATTTTATTCATTTCTTACCTATGGAACCTAATGATTTCAGTTATGCTGATGTGTTGAAACAAATGAAGAAAAATCAAACTCATGGAAAGACAAGTGGAAGTGATACAGGAGAGGCAACAGAGAGCAAATTCAAGAAGATGAAGGAGGAAGATAAAGAAGATGAAAAGAAAGAGGAGGATGATATGTCTATGAGGGGAGCAGTGGAGACAAATCAAGAGAATGAAAACTGCAGTCATGTGAACAGAACAAATGAAGTAGATGATGATGAGACAGACCCGGAGAGGAGCCCCAGTCTGCCTATGCCATCAGCTTGGTCATACAAATCCTCTGGTGAGTACCAACAAAAGGAATACTCCCAAAGTGAGACATTAAAGTAAATTGGCTTCTTCTATAAAATCTTTTACATATGAAGAAGATTCCATGAAAATATGTTTGCTTTTTGGGCTCTTTTCAGGCTACATATGAGTTAATTTTTGATTGATCTAAAAAGAGTTATATATTATGTGAAATTGTAAGAATTTTTTTATTGTTGCTAATATACTTTTCAACTATCATCAGGTCGAAGAGCCAAAGCAGAAAACAGATATCAAAGTGGTATGGATACATGGGATCGCATGCATGGCATGGGATCTGACACCACATCAGTTGATTCTCAAGTAACATCTCAGACAGCAGTAAGTTGATGACAGATTTTTCTCTTGCTCTTGAATTAACGTATTTGTCTTTTTTTGAAGTAACATAACAGTTCATGGATAGGTTAATGTTGTTGTATAGGCAGCTTCCTGAATTTTTGTGCAAATCAACTGTATTTTTTCCTTTGGTTACCAAATACTGCTATTCCTGTGGATTAATTGTAACTGAAATTTAGTGTTTGTTAGATAATAAATGTGATAAAATAATAAGGGGTCTAAGTGAATGTGCCAATGGTTTCCTAATTCAGTATTTTTGTATAAGTAGATTTTTCTGAAGAAGTGTCTTATATTTCTCTCTTGAAAATTGAAATCAACAAACAGTGAAGGCTTATATTGAGATCTTCAACTTTTATTGTGCCTAAGTTGTTAGCTACTTGAAAATTTTTAACGCTGGGGATAAATTCACGTGATATCTATGTTAAATTTCTGGAGAGTAACATTTTACAAGTTTGATTGTTTGAAAAATTTGTGTGAGTTGACAAGCCATGCTAATTGACAAGGAAAGGTTGTTAGGAAAAGAATTTCACAATTATTCAAGAATCAGCTATGTTGCATTATTCAAAATGGCACAAAGTTGCAGCATGAATGGTAAACTCATCTTCTACGCTTTCACTTTGCATGTGATATTGAACCATAAGAAGTCCCTACAAAGATTTAATATTGATGATGAATATCCTTTTTTGGTGGAATTGATTTATTCATGAATGACATTCAGGACCTTGAGTAAAGTACCCTTGCAGGAAATACTAATTGCTGCTTCTCTTACTCAGCATGACTTAATTTTTCTACTTTACTACCTAACTTACTAAATTCTCCTTTATAAAGGGATGAATTAGATGTAGAAGATAAGAAGACTACCATTTAGAATAATTTTTTTTCAGGCATCATCAGTGATCTGAATAGGATCTTTGTGCCCTTTGTATCTCACTAAATCCAAAATAATGATAGTTTTTATTAATAAGGAAAAACTTATTCTGTATCTTATGTTTCATATTCTTGTAACCAAAGTAATATATATTACTGAGTGGTTCTTATTCATGTATTTAAGCACGATCATGTTATTTTATTTTCCACTAGGGCCAGTTACCCAACATGAATCAGCCTACAGCCAAATGCTCCTCTGAAAGTGTAGAAAATATGGCAATGAGAGGCCGTGAAAATATGGAAGAAAACATAGGGAATATTGCCACCAGCATGAATGGTGGTGAACTGTTGACACTGGTGACAAGTGTTGCTGCGCCAACTTCTTCTGTTGCCCTAACAGTTGCACCTCATCTGTCCATATCATCCTCAGATCACCATCATCAGCAGGTAGAGTTGACATTTCTTATGGTTTTCCATTTTTAGGATTATGCATTTTGATCAGTTATATCATCTTCCTCATTAAGTATAATTTTCTTTCATTCGTCCCTTTTGTAAATCTGCAGTTATAAATAAACAAGAATGATTTATTTGAAAAATAAATATTACAAAACTTTAACTTTCTACAAAAATATGAAGCCAGTTTTGGTGAATAACTCATCATCCAGCAGTAGATAAAGTCTTATAGAAAATGTTCTGAAAATGGATTTTTACTCAATCAAGCCATTCTCTATTCATTTGCATGCTTAAAGCTTCGAACCATCTTTCAATAATTTCTTGTAGAGTTATCAGAGCATCTGTTTGCAGAGCTAAACTATTGTGAGAATTTTCTCTTGCTGTTTTTAAATTTGAAGAAGAGATGAGAGAGAATACTAGAAGTGTTATCAGATCAAAATTTACTTTATCAACATACCTCTTTAATTCAGATTAATTCCTGTGCTTCTCTTTTTGTAGTTGTCATGTACCTCTTTCATCTAAGCCTTTATCTCACATAACTTTTATTTGGTAGCTAAATCTGTCTTCTATGTTTAGAATGACATATCTCTGTCAAGTCACGTTATCTATAGCTTTTCATTACCTACTACAGTTAGAACACCTTAGTCAACCTTTTGGATGTCTAAGTTGCTAAAGATAAACCATTCTTCTGTCTCACCTCCCAGTTGAACTATTTCAATCCCTGTTTCAATTTCAATATTCTGGAAGCCTTAATTCCCATAAATGCAAGTTTTAGGGTTCAGTTCTTGCTATTTAGTTGATTGCTAATTCCAAGATTTTTAAAAACTCATGTAATAAACCTCCCTAGCTGTAATTTCGTTTAATCCCCACATCATGTATTTTAAATCCATTTTCAAAAGTGGTTTGGTTATTTTTTGTCAAATGTTGGATTTTGATGAACGATAATGTAAGGGCATCAGTCTTTTAATTTGTATCTTTTCATTCATTTCTAAATACATGATGCTTCCTTAATTCCTGCTACCATATTTTGATAAATGGAGAATTTATCAGTTGTTTTTTGGTACAGGATAGAGAAAAATGTGGCTTCCATCACTTTTGTCTTGGTGATGCTCATGGCTGTGATAATATAAAAGCTCTTTAGATGTGAGTGATGCTGAGCAATAGCATTGAATGGCATGGAAAGTGCTCTTCATAGGGTGATGCCTTATTCCCCTTGTAGCATTCTGACTCAGTGAGAAAAACAGACAAACTGCCTAACTCCTTATCACGCCTAGTATGCCTCATTCTCTCGCAAGAGCTTTTGGTAGCTATTGGTGGAGGGTTTGAGGTTCAAACCAGCTTCAAGGTTGAATACAATGCTGACAGATATATCCTAAACTGTACCTGTTTTCTCTCAGATGCTGCAAAATCCAATGGTGCATGGTTTGACCCCCTGCCCTCCTGTCTCAGGGAGGGAGAAGGTGCAACAGCAAGTGGTTTCTCAGCAATCTTCCCAGCAGCCACAATACCTTACCGCTATTCCTGCTGCTGCTGTATTGGCCAGTTTACCTCTCACACCCTTGTACCCTCATACAGTTACCACCAATGCCTTTCACCCATCAACTTCAGTGTCTACTGTTGAGGTGAGGATAAAGTTTATGTGCAAGATCTATGTTAAGTTTGAAAAATTATTCGCTTAACTTGTAACCATTCTCTGTGATTCTGAGACTTAGAAAGGATCAAGGAGAGGTAAATTCTTTTCACATACGTATGTACCTTAAGTCCCAAGGATAAACAAAATGAAAAATATTTGCATGACTATGCTTGGGCTGACAAAAAGTGTTTTCTTTCTGAACTATTTATGGGAAAGATGGGTAGGAATGGTAAATCCAATTTTCAAATAATTTTGGATTGCATCATTGGATTCAGGGTGTTAGTTTAAAAATTGTGCTGCTAACTCTGTGATACTTAGATAGTCCTCCTTGTCATCAAGAAATATGGAAAAAGCAGTTCTTAAAAGAAAAAGTTGATTGAGGATCTTTACCCTACATTGATTAATGTAAGCTTGGATTTGGTGCTGCAAATGCTATTTTCTAGGAAGCTAGAGTTATGATAACTGAGGAGTAGAGCCAGGGTTAATCAAGAACATGAGGATTATTGTATCTATCTATTCAGTGCAGGGCCTCATCTAACCACACTTCTCACAATTACTAGCCATAATTAGTTCATCTATCACAATGTAGTGGGCCCATGATGTCTGTGTGCAGAGCCATGCTGATGGGTGAGATAGCATGGCAGCTGCCTTCTCTAAATTGAAATCAAATTGAATTTTTTAAATCTTCGTTTTTATTAGATAAAACCTGATGAATTTCATGCTTAGTCCTCACTTATCATTTTGAATTTTGACTAAACTCCTGTAAAATGACTTTAAATTGAAAAAAAAAGTTAACATTAAACGTCTTACCTCAGTTGTCCAGGGCACAGCACAACCCTGCATGTATATGTCACTATGATTTGGCTTGTTTTATATTTATGCAAAAGTATATGTGTTACATTCTCAATAATTTCATCTTTTCATAGCTTTATCACCAGCAGCCTCCCCAACAGCACCATCAACCTCAGTCGCAGCAAACTGCTCCCCTGCTCACCAATCAAGCTATGCAGCAGCCTTTGCCTCCTCAGCAGCAGTCAGTTGCACCATTTTTGCTGCAACAGACTCTGCCACCTCAACAATCTCAGCAACACCACCACCTTGTGATGACATGTGCCCAAAGTGCTGTACAAGAGAGACTGCAGCGAAAGCATGCAGCTCTTCAGCGTCTCATTGTGCAGCAGCAGGAAGAACTTAGAAGGGTGTCAGAACAACTGGTGATGGCTCGTTATGGACTCTTATTTGAAGGTGAAGACGGGAATAATCCAGCTGGAACACACCAGTTAATACCCTCCCAAGATCCCCAACTTCATACAATGCAGGTATGGTGACGTTTACATTCTATTAACTGAAAATCAGTGTATCAAAGTATGTACTAAGGTTATCCAATGTATTTACCATGGATTAAAATACCACCAACCAATCGTCTCTCAGTTTTGAAAGTTAAGATCAGTATCAGAAGTACTATCCTTTATTAAAGTGCATTTAATATTTAGCTGACAATGTAATTAAAATCAATGCCCTTTAAAATTTGATGTCATCATGACAAAAACTGAATTTTAATTATGACCAAATAGTTTGTTAGTCCTCATGTATGTATCCTTCTAATAGTATTTATTTAGATATTGGTGCAATTGATAAGAGATCAATTCTGTCACATTCACACCCTGGAGAGTATTGTGATGGCAGAGAAAGGAACTCATTAAACTGAAGCATTTACAAGAAAAGTTATATTAATAGCAGAAAAAATTCCAGTTCTGCCACCTGAAGAGTATTTGGGGTTTCTGAGTGTAATGCTAGGCTGCAACAATGTTTACCCATTAGAATCAGGGAGATGTTACAAACATCTTTCATTCGATTCGGGTAAATTTTAGTTCATTAGGGTCACTCTTGCGTTTTATCCTTTCAGTACAACCAAACAACAATTCCCTAACCATAACACATTCAACTTCAGTGAAAGTGGACCCCAATTCAATGGGGTCAAAATGACCTCAGCACTTTTAACAAAACTTCTGCTACCTAACAAGGATCCAAACCTGGGACGTCAGTATTGCTAAGTTAGAATATAACCCTTACAGCACTAAGCCTTTCAGGAAGATAAAAGGGAAACAGAACTCAGTTGAACCATTGAAGAAATATACTCCAAGAATAGTTTTTATTCCTCTATAATCAGTGTTCTTCATAAGTGGTAGCATATAAAAAATGTTGATGTTCACCTATTTTTTTGACATTTAATTTAATTGACTTGTTTGCCCTCCTTTCTTGTCTTCAAAGAGTGAGCCCTCATTTAATAAAAAAACTTAATGCTTCATTACCTTCCCTCCGTAGGTGGGAATGCCTTACAGTCCAGGTGGTGTAGCACCAGGGGCTGTGAGTAGTACAACTATTGGGACAGGAAGTGCATCTCCCCCTCCAACATCTCATTCCTCTTCCACCATTCAGCTCTTCATTCCACCTGCTCCTTCTCACAGAGTACTTTTAGATCCATCAAGGGTAAGGAATATTTAATATTTGAATTGTTTATAATCAAGTTTTGTCATCATCATCAACACAAAGTACCATTGTATGTATGAAATTTCATTTTATCAGAACGTTGCAGTGCAATGTAACAGATGAACTATGAATTCATCACATATTTAATCTTCATGCTAAAATATACATTTATTGTTATATAATTCTTATCAAATCCTTATGAAATCAATTTATAAAGGATGCAGGTTTAGGAAAGGTCAATTTCTAAGCACGGATGAGGTATGTGGCTATATCCCAAGGAATAACTGGTATGAAAAATAGTGACATGACTGGGACTCGAACACTGGTCTCCCACTTTCAGGGCAGGTATTCTAACCACTGAACTACCTCACCACGTCTCTTCCACACTTCCATAAAGGATTCCCAAAAGGTGTGGAAGAGACGTGGCATCATTTTTCACACCTGTTATCTCTTATAAATGTTAGTTATTATTGAAATTAATTCATTATAAACAATCCAAATTGATTTATAATTAATAAAATTATTATAATTTATTCTCTCACTCTCCTTATTTACCTCTTCATTACTTGCTCATCACACCAAAATAATTCTGGGTTCTCATGGGATGAAGTGCACAACTAGCAACTTGACTTGCAAATATGCTGTAGTTGAGCATGACTCACATCAAAGTTATAGGAGTGAATCATGATCATTTGTGAAATTTAGTAGCTCAGTTAAGTTTATGTTCCACAGACTCTCCCTTTCATGATACACTTCTACTGCTTTGATTAAGTGTGATTCATTTAATAAATCATTATTTTGCTCTTGAATTTGCTTTGGTATGCACAAGCCTCTTGACTGACTTAGTTGTGCAACTCCAACCTGGTGGAGAGTACATGACTTTCTCTGGGAGGAGTCATTCACCACTGGCAGTTACTCGACCACTTGTTTCTCACTTGTTCAAGTACATGACTTATAGTACATGACTGGAGGAGTTTTTGGTCATGTACGCTACCCAGTGAGAACCTGGCATTAAGCCTTTCCATCCTAGTCACGTTTCAAAATGTTCCAATCATCTTAACTTTTACTCATGTAATTAGTCTCAGCTCTATGTATCTCCATACTCAAAACCAAAGCCACAACAACGTGCAACATAATTTTATGAAACCACTAATAATGCTTAGTGGTTGAAAGTTGTTGTGTTTGGTTCCTCAGTTTTAGAAGATATCCATAATCTTTGTATTGCATAGAGGAAGAATGTTGCAAGGAATCAAACTTTCGGATCCCAAATAGGCCACAACTTACTCCAACCACTTTCCTAAAACTGTTCTTCATCAACAGGAGGGCTCTCAGCAACACAATATGGGTCAACAGCACCAGCATGTTGGGTCATTGGGAGGTTTGGGGATGGTCCATTCCCAGATGGCAGCTCAGCAACAATTACATGGGCGAAGTGGAAGAATGGATAGGGAAAGTGAAGAGGGTCAAGAAGAAGAGATGATTCCCTTCCAGTTGTCCCAGCACCAGGCACAACTGCTCTTCTACTCTCCGACCTCCCCACCATCGTCCTCAACTACCACGGATGCAGCAATGGGTCGAGTGCCAAGCACACCATCCTCATCTTCCCACCTGCACCTCCCACAACACATTCCTATGCAGACCTTGCCCACTTCCTCATCGCCAGCACCAACTCCCTCCACCAACCTGGCGTGTGCATCATCCTCCCCTAACTCATCAACCCACCGTTCTCAGTGAATGGACTTGCCCATCTCCAATCTGATGAAGTGAAGTTGTCAACTGAATTGGTTTAGCAAAAAGGGAAAAGGGATCTCCTAGGTCCACCTACTCAGATCTCACACAGCTTGACATTTTACAGAAAAAGTTGATTCAGTTGACACCAGTCGTGAGATTGACTTGGTACCTGATGTCTCTTCTTGCCTTGTTTTTCTTGTTGCCTATTGAATCTGACATGTGATGGTTCAGTTCTCTTCCCTAAGAGCTCTTCAAGATGGCTCAGAGGATGATGATATTCTCAAATGCTGGATATAGATATAAAGAAGCCATTACCATGAGTTTTGTTATGCTTCCATGTTTGTGAGAATCTCTTCATATCTTGTATGAATAGATAAATGGTCACAATCCAATTGTGCTCCATATTGACATTCCAAATGGGGGCATATTTTGGTTCCATGTTATTTTATACCTTTTTTCTCGATACAATCAGCCTATATACACGGAAAATCAGGGTCATAATTTGACAGTGTCCTATTTTTGTACTTTGGAGCATTCCTTAAAGCATTTTCTAAACTTGATGTGTATAATGTTGTATTAGAATGAGCATGAAAGGTAAAAATACCGACTCATATAATCCTTTTATATTCCTTGTCTATGACTAGTGCAAATTGGATTTTGAAAAGATCCTCATATATAATATTGAATGTGTTGTAAAGTAAAATTGTGGCATTTTGATAGTACCAATTTCATGAGCAGCATGTCACAGTTTTTATTTTTGTTAATGTTTGAAAGTTTATGAGATACTTGCTAAAAATTTTATTTTGATGTTGATTATATATATGAAGATTTTATTATTATGTTCTACTAAGTTACAAATGTCTCTATGTTGATGGCTGCTTAGGTTTTATTTCAAAGTTTTTGTATAACAGAGAAAATAAGCTGGTGAATGAGAAAGGATTAGTGCATATGCATGTAGTGATCACCTTCTGTAATGTGTGGAAGTAGGATGTTTCAGCTATTTCTCATATCTTACATTTAGTTTGTTACTCTTCCTTGATTAAACTTACAATCATTCTTTAATTTTAAAGAAACTTTCTCCAGTTATTCAGTATTATACCTCCTTACATCAGTTCTATTCTGCTTTGAACTTTTTTTTTCTTTTGCTGCAACTCTTAGCTTTTAAAAGTAATACTTAAAATTTCACATGTATTTTTATTTTAGAATTCTTGTACTTTATCTTTTAAGGAGCTGAGGTTATTTTCAATGATTATATTTTTAATAAATAATGAATCTCTCTTCAATAGATCTTTAGCTTACTTTGGTGTTTTGAGGAAGCCTTACTTAAATGCCTTCTATTTCAATATTTTGATTTTCTAGTTTCCTTTTTTTTAATATGTGATTTTTATATCTGCCATTCTACTTCTTTATTCTATTACACTGGTGATGTTTATTTGTTTTAGTACTTAAAACTTAAATGGAAATGTTAATAACTATGACTGTCCCTTGAGTGTTTGTTGGTCATTCATTCAAGCACTCTTTTATTGGCCTATAGAATTACTCCAAAAAAAACAGATGTAGATGACAGATAATGAAATTATATCTGCTATCAACCTTGTGGAACAAAATTGGAATTGATTTCCAGCTCTGATATATGAATTGTTTTATAAAAATATATTTATGACACCCAAAATTTATTTTATTGGTACAAAAATTATGACAAAGATGCTATTTGTTGGAAATAAAACTTTATTAAACAATCTTAGTTAATTTCATCACAACCTTCTCAATCAACTTCTTTCAAAATTTTCATATTTTTCCATGTTCTATCCAGGAATTGTAAACTATCTCATCTGTCTGTCGCCCTTATACATAATTTTTTGAAGCCAAAAGTTATTCAGGCTTTATGAGTGGAATTTCTCCTCTTAATGTAGCTCTTCTGTCGATCTTATTTTCTTTGTGATATCAATCAGTCCATTCTTCTTCCTTACTCATGTGTTCCTTTTGTGGTTGTTTCTTATTTGGGCTTCTCTACGCATAGAAAAAGTGAAGCACCTGCCTCCAGAAACTTAAGCTAGGGGGTGAATACATTTTTTCTTAATGCTCCATTGCTATTTTCCATTGGCATCTCCAATTCTCTGCTTTCATTTCTATTATTTACTTGGAAATCCAATTCTCGGTTTGTTTAGGTCTATTAACTCTAATTCTGAGTGCTTCTTAATTAAGTTATAAGACATCAACTGAGTTGACTGTCTATATAGATGTACCCCAAAATATCCATATTTGATTCAGCAGATGCTGTTCACAAAAAACATCCCTGATTTGACTTTCAGATTTTTAATATATTCCAAAACTATGGGTAAGACTGGGCAAGTAACTCCATTAAAGTATTCGGATAATTTTTGGTGTCGACTAAAATATCTGAAAGTATTTAATTTACAATATTTTTATCTGCTATTGGATAATTCCTGAAGGACTAATTATAATTTTCAATCTTGATTGATTGATTTTGAGAGCACTACCTTGTAAGAAAAAGAGAATGATTTGAAATTGAATCTGAAGATATATACCTTTAGCATTTTCTTTTAGAATATGCTGTGTTTATGGCTGCCATCTCTCTAACCCAAAAAAGGAGGACATAGGATTTGAAAAATTAGGGCTTTTAAGGACACCTTCACTATACAAACCATGCATTTCAATACTCTTATTTTACATTGGGAACGACTTATGGCTTTGATAGCAGTCAGTCACAGCTATTATAGAGAAAATAATAGTAAAAGAATTTATAGAACATGTTTCCAGTATTAAAACCATAGGTTTCATTTACTTAACTCTTATTTGAATGCTTACATTCTTAAACCTGGCAATGTTATGTGAAATATTTATCATAGTAATAAATAAAAAAAATGTTTATAGTTTTCTCTATTTCCATTTTCTCTTTTATTTTTCACTGATGCAATTTTTCTCAGTAAATATATATTTATATATACATAAATGATTACCTTTGCATGAAATATCACTGAAATTAAACTTGGTGAGCATTAGGCCCTGAACTGAAACGATTGGGAGATAACTTCAAATAGATTGAACAAAGCTATCAAACAAAAATGTTGTTTGATGAATCACTTGTAGCTCTGAGAACAACTCCTCATTTCCAAATTGGTTACATAAGTAGCCTATCTGTAATTACAAGAAACATTATTATCAGAATTTTTAGTTTCCATTACAATTTTTGTTTCAATTGCTAAGCTGGTCAAAAAGCTTTGCATTCAGAGTTTCCAACCAGGGGTACTGGTACTCCTTGGGGGGTGAAAATAGGCTAGTTTAAGGAGAATGGTGAATAATATCATGTAATCAAAATATTCCAAAAGACGTTGTTCTTCTGCAGTATGTATACTTTATTTCATCTTTGATTTGAAATTTTATAGATGACCGATTAGCTTATTAAAAGGTGTTTGGGGTTTTCTAAGTTTTTCTACTAGTGGTTAATATTATATACATACAGCCACAAAATTAACATAAGAAACACAGTTTAAGAAAATTGTGGAGGAGCATTCCAAGTTTTACACATTTAAAAGCCAAAAAAAAAGGAACATTATAAATAGTGACAGTGGACCAGTACAGTTATCTTCTTCATTTTCACTTGTTGATGTCATACACAACAGAAGGTGCAAATACTTTATTCCACCAATGCCACTCTCAGCTCTCTACAGACTATGAAGACGGAAACTTAAGTTGGAATGCATATTGGGGCAATCTCGTGACATCAATCTCCAGACAGTCCTAGCCCTCTGCTGGTTTCTAAGAACTGGCTACACTTGGAAGGACTATGTGGTTATTTATAACAACAGCTGAAGGAATGTTTTAACTCACAACGTTAAACACTGCCATGTATGCACATATTCCTTAAATAAGCTTCAGCTTCATTATTTGGAATGAATTAATTGATGAAGTGAGATGTAGCTGATACATATGCAAATGAAGCATGATATACATAAAAGTATGAGCTGTATCTTTGATATTAGGATAGTTGAATTTCCATGTGTCTGAAGAAAGGAGTGAGGTCTCCTAAGTGCACCAATAGCGACTCCATATGCTCATACCTCTATGCTTTGATTACTTTCTTTAAATCTAAATTAGTCCCTAGATCTTCCATAACTTTGAAATTTGTTCTTACAAGGTTACTGTTATTGCAACTTTCAGGGAAGCAGCAGACTTATGTCCTAGTTCAATGAACTGCCTTGCATGGTTTATTACTCTTTGCCAATATTATCTGTGGCTTTTCCAAAAAATATTTCATACACAAAGAGCATAAGTATTTTTGCTTTCTAATACTAGCAGGACTCACATTTTCTATGGATTAGTGGGAATACAACTACAATGACATTATCGTTGAATAAAATAACTGCAAGCGAATGAAGAAAGCTCTTAATGAGCCCATTAAACAATTAAAAATAATAGCCCATGTGCATCAATAGTAATTAATTATTTATTTATGTAAATTATAATAAATAAAAGAGAAATTTTGGTTAATCCATTTTTTCTATTATTTCTGCATCCTCTTCTCATCATTAGCCCACGTAATCAAGAGTACAGTGTATTTGATATTTTTTGAACTTATCGGGATGCAGCAATGCAGTGACTCATTCAAATGAATTTCTTTCATACCTAAGTGGTTGATGTGATCAAAACTGAGAACTATGCAACAAATGAAAAGTAGAATAGAATTCTTGACTTTAATTTAATTCTTGACGGGCATAGCCCTTTACAAAATTTGAGATACAATTTGAGAGGATATCTCAAGTACAAAAGATAATCATTGCATTTTATAAGCAGAGAAATAAAAGTGAGTGAATGAGTGAGTGGTAAGATATAAATTGTAGGATAGTAATATAAGTTAATGACATATTATAAAATAAAGTACAGGGTAATTTTAAATTATTCAATGAGCTATAGAAAGAACAAATTGAAATACTGATATGAAAGGTACTAGAGTTGTAAATATAGTAATAGTAATAGCCTGAAATAATTTAATGACAACACTTAATCAGGAAAAAAAGAGATTTGTTGTGTTGGTTTACCTCTAGTGCCTTAAAGCAGTGATCCCCAGCCTATATTGTCCCAGTCCCACTTTCCATTTCTTCAAGACAACCAAGCGCCAACAAAGAGCAATGAGCTCATTTTACTGACTGATTCAGTTAAATATTTATAATAAATTTT
The DNA here is from genome assembly GCA_000376725.2 of Ladona fulva. Lineage (NCBI taxonomy): Eukaryota > Metazoa > Arthropoda > Insecta > Odonata > Libellulidae > Ladona > Ladona fulva. The sequence continues at coordinate 59,492 of KZ308578.1, read as the reverse complement.
TTTGTTCATTAGTGATGCTATTGGAAGATTTCTCTACAATAAATCCAAGTATTAGAAACTTTTAAAAAATTCATTCTCTATTACCTTGTCTGAAGAGCTAACAAATTCATTGAAAATAAAATGTGTAGACTGAAAACATATTTCATCATATCTTTCTAAATAAGGGAGCAGTTATGAACATACCTAGCAAACTTGCATAGTAAAATCTGTCAGCTGATTTGTGCAAAGCTGGTTAAGGTGAATGGTGATTCTTTGGTTATTTTTTCTTTCATAATATTTTTAAATACTCAGAAGCAAATATGTTTATATCCCTCTATGCATGGTGAAATATTCCTTTTTTATTCATTACTCGGCTTCTAAATAAGAGAAGGAAAGTAACAACCTAAGGACTCTCTTTCTTTAAAGTCTGCTCTTTGATGTTTGGAAACTATTTTTATCTGGCGTAAAGTTGGAACTCTATTACTTTGGTAAAATTTGAAACATTATGTAGATTTTCAATATGAAAAATACTGTGTATGCTAGTTCCTGTAGTAATTGAAGTATCCATTGCATGGTCCACCAACAGTGTAGTAGTATATGTAACACTGCTTGAGTTGATACACTGCCCAAGTGACACCCATTGTAATTGCCTCTTGGCATTAATAATTTATAAATCCTCATCTACATAAAATTTAACTAACTTAGGTGATACTTTCATTCAGATACAAATTTTTGTGGTATACATAACACTGTGCATTTTCTTTCCCAATAAACAAAAGTTCCACAAAGTGAAGGCTGAGGTAATGGGCTACAATTCATTTAAATGGATTGCTTCAATACAAAAGTATACTTATTTAATCCCAGTTTGCTTTTATTTGAAATATACAGCTATGTTTGTCTGGTCTTAAATCATCTTCAGTTTATTGTATTTGTGATGACATTAAAGAATTTAAATTTGTAGGGTATTTGCACAACCTTATGCTTCTCCAGGAACCAGCTCTGATCATATTTTTTTAGGCAAAGGACTTATTATATTCCACTCGGTTAGCTAAAGAGAGATATTAACTAGGCACTGCATCAGTTAAATATTTCTCTTCTGCCAATTTTAGTTATGTCAAAAAAGCTTTTTGATCATGTCCTTATGTAACTCTTCAGTCAGAGGCTCACATTTCCTGTGCATGGACAACAATTTCATTCAGGAGGGATCGCATTCATAAGGCTTTCTAAGGGTGAGCTCTGCTCCTCACATCATCTTGATTATGCAGATAGTATTAAAACCCCATTATGCCATGTAATGATCATATTCATGTTGTTTGTTTTCATACTCTATCTTTGTTTATATCACAATTGGAAGGGTATGAACCTAAAATAAATAGATAAAAGTACTTGGAACAATGGAACTGGAATGTTTCTTTAAAAGAATCAACCAAAGAGTTTGTTCAAAGATTATTTTTAAAAACTTAAACCTGATACATTTTTCTGGGAACCATTTATGGAAATTTGTATTTCAGTCTCATCAAATCCAATACCATTTTGCACTTTCGAAAGTTAATGTATTAATGACAAAATTTGTCAATTGGATGTGATTCTGTTACTCTCAGTGATACTCATCTTCCATCATATGCTCATCTCATGGTTTGGCAAAAAACTTGCATTCTGAATTAACGTCTATAAAATATATTTTAGCCCTGGAAGCATGAAGTTACATTATAATTCGAATTATTAACCATGCAATGAAGTAACATAATAATTCGAATTAATTAACCTATCAATGGTACGGTAATCGAACATTTGTAATGGTATTCAGGAAATGAATTGCATAAATTTGAACTGTGGCGCTATTTTCATGCCTAATTTAACTGACCGACATACGTAATATTTTTGCCCTTTTAATTTCGGACTTGCCAAACACGGATAAATCGAAAAATTAAAATAAATCAAGTAACTCAATTTATTTTCTAGATTTCATAAAATGAATGAGTATTAAAATTTAGGCATGTCAAAGATGAACGATAAATATCAGGTACGATACTGTAAACAGTATCTATAAATTAAACAACGGTAGCTTTTCAATCATAATATTTCCTCTTGAAAAAATTATACTGAATATTGGATTTCATATCTGCAACATTAATTTATTATTTCAGAATTATAGTAATCGCAGTTGAAATTTCCAACCCTCCCCTCCCCCTTACTGCACCACCCCTATCCGCTGGCTGAGCATAAAAGGGTTTGCAGGCTTTCGACTCGTCCTCTCTTCTGTTGCCTGCTGAAGTTTGCGATTCATTCCTGCTCGAAGACACCTCACTACCGCACGAAGGACCGTCGTCGCCTGGCGTTTGAAGATCTTACCGGAGACAGCTAGTTGCATCTTTTTGTGAGTTTTATTAGATCTACTAGTTTTAAACGTTCCTCGTTAATTTAGGTCGCAGTGTGCTTTAATTGATTTTAATGGTGGTTCATCAGTTCTCAGTATATTCGTGGGAATTTGTTAATAGTACATGAATTAAACGCGCGGTTTTGTTATCTATAAGTGCAGCTTCGTTAAAGACTTATCGCAAAGGTTCTATTTAAGCTATTTTCTTTTTTTCGATTGCGAATTGGTTAACAGATCGTTGCAGTTTTAAAGATATTTTTGAAAAGCGACCAGATTCGTCAAATTGGTCAGATTGCGACGTTCTTTGCTTGTCAGTGTGTCCCTAATTTTAAAATAGGATGAATTTGATCTGTGCGATATACCTGTTCTGTTTAATGAGATGAGCTATTGTTTAACGGATTATAAATTCGACCAGCTGATCCTTAGAGGGGTAAAGATTTTAGATCAGATTTTAATCAGAATCTTATTACGTTCGGATTTCAATATTAAGATTATAGTTTTTCTCAGATATTTTCTACTTTAATACATCAACGTTTGATACAATTAACAACCGGGTCTGATTTCGGCATCAGCGGTACGTTTCAACATTTTTTTATCTCCATTGTAGATGGTGAATTGGAATTTGATAAAGAATTAAATTTCGAATTTGAGCATTGCACTTTCAAAACAGTTAACCATTAGACTCAACCTTGATCGAAATATAAGTTCTCTCCGGTTTAAACTTGTTTGCGTGAGCCTACCCTGAAACAAACCCCATTAGACAAGGTGTAGCGGAAAGCAACATTGGGCATTACTAGTTCGCGGTTACACTGACCTCGTGAATCAAAAGCAAAGGAATGAATTAATTTCCTTGACTCCTTCGCTCTTTAATTTATTTTCTGATATCGGGTTTAATCAATTAATGCCGAGATGTTGTAAACGCATTGACTTCGCGCCGTTGCGATGAAAAGGTGGGAGGAGTGGAAGTGGTTTCCGTAATTAGAGCTTACTTGAGACATACTAACCAAGGTGGGACAACTACGAGGGATATCCAAATTGGATATCTTTTAGTTCAATCAGGCATTTCAGCGACGTTGGGAAACCTCGAGGTTGTATTACTTGAGTTTTAGTAATTACATATATTCGCAATATAATTAATGGATATTTCATTCTAAGGCTATAAATGAAGAGTTAGATCAAATTTTACATCTTGCCGTTCTTTAAGAAAATTTCTCCATTTTTCAAAGTTGAATGGATTCGTAACTCGATATTCGAACGCTAAAGCCCCGTTGAATGTTGCACCGTTGCACGCGTTTCCTCGCATTAGTTGTCTGAATTGGTTAAACAGCCTCTCTTGATTGTAGCGTCTTACTGAGTAAATCTATAGAGATACCGTACCTACATAACGTCGGCTATTAGTATTCTAGTGGTGCATAATTACTTCATCATACAAATTTATTCAATGCAAGAGTACATTTATTGATTTGATGTCTTATTTTCTGAATACGAGCCTAATCTCACAGTAATTTCTTGAATCTGTAATGATCATAGTTGTTTTACTGCTGTCAGTTAATTCAGAATTCGAAACAAGCAAAATATTCTTAAATATTCAAGTACCACAACTTGTCACTTTAGGCTCATAGGCAGAAAATAGGATATTTTGTAGTACAATTTTCTTTGACTGTATTTAGTGGAATTCAAATATTTAGTAGCTAATCTATTAGAATTCACTCATTTTAGCAAATTTGTATTTATTCAATGTGTGCAAGTTATCCTTATTGATGGGAAGTGTTCAAACAGTTCATTCTAGAAGCTGTAACTTATTTTTTAACTTTTTTGATAACAGCAGTTAAATAGGTTCAAATTTTTCAAAATCTGTAAAAATGTCTCCCATCATGTTTAAATTGATTTTTTTAGTGAAGTTTCAACTTCAACTTATCCTTGCCAAGTTCAGTAAGACTTTTCTTTACATTCAGTTTCAGACAATCTTTAATTTCAAAGTGAAGAAATATAATTTCCATTGTAAGCTTTCAGCTTTCAGAATATTCTGTAAGATCTCAATTTTTTAATTTTAATAATTTCTACTGCAGGTTTAATTCTGTAAATATGCACTTGGTTGAATTGCAGCAAAGAAGACACCAGGAGTAGATTTAGGAAATATGGAGGAATTGCAGCAAAGAAGACACCAGGAGTANTATAGGATACTTTGAGACTCTAAATCAAATGATTTTATAGATTCAAGAAAATTATACCAAATAAATGACAACTCATTTCTACTGAGAACATGACATTTCCAAAATAATGATATACAAAGTTAATTACATTATTAAATTATTGAAGGAGATTATTTTCATTGCATTCAACATTAAATAGACAGGAGCAGCAACAGACAAGACCTTTTTCTTCCTCTACCATGATGCATTCTAATATACTCTGTTGAAATAAGTCTGTTTAACTAATGTCAATGTTGATAAAACATACCACAAAATCTTGTCTTTGCCTTAAAGAAGTTTCTTTGACCTATGTAAATTTCATAAATGATCTATTAGAAAACTGAAGTATGGTTCCTTGTTATTTTATTTTTTTTAACGAGAAAACTACCAATTGCTATTAATTATTGGAATATTACAATAAAAACTGTAGCTCTGTGTGAGTGGAAATTGGCTTCTGAATAGTGTTCATAAACCAAAAAGGTATCTAGATAATGTTTCAGAAAACACACCAATGCATGTTTCTTTTACAAGTTAAATTAATCAAGAATCAAAATAACAAAGGCAAAATTTAAGAGAAGGTACTGTTTCAGAGCTATTAATCTGGTGGTCATTGTATTGAAAAGAATCTTAATTTGGCATAAAATGTTTCATGGCTTAGAAATTCTTGCAGTATTATAAGTCTCGGGAAAAAAAGAGAAGCTGACAGACAAGCAAGAATGAGCTTTCTGAAATTCAAACCCTGAAAAATCAGATTAAAATGTGGAACTGTATAATTAATTAGTAGAATAATTTTTTGAGCCGTTTAGATTTCAAAGAGTTGAAGCAGAACTAAAGGTTTGATGTGACATGAAAGGGTTAAAGCAAAACTTCTATAAATTCTAGAATACTCAGGAAAATTCACAATATATTCCAATAAATTCAGAATTCTAACTTGATGAATCTTTAACTTAAAATCATGAAAATATCAAATAATGGACTTTGAAAACTAAATTCAAGAATAAGTACATGAAAAAAACTGAAAAATGAGCAAGAAATAAACACCCAGCAAAAACAAAGAGTTTCAATAAACTTTAAAAAAAAAAGGTCATGAGCAACACATGAAGTGAACCTATGAAATTGTGGTCAAAGTTGAAAACATTAAAGCAATTGGGCAAGAGTACTTGAAAATGACATAGCCTTAAACCTACTTCAACACAAAGGTAAAGCATGAGGTAAATCAATCCAAACTTAAATATCACTATGCTCACAAAAAAAGAAAAATGTCATGAATAATTTCACTCAAACTTTAAATAGAGTCATTAAGAAAAAATGTTTTTTAAATATGAGCATGGAAAGATTGTTTTGGAACTGCAGTATTCCCATAGCAAAGAGTACTTAATTTCATTAAAATGTGGATTGGTAAATTGAACAAAGAAATATAAAGAGCTTGAAAAATTTATGAACTATACTAACATCCAAAAAAAATGCAGTAAAACCTTAAACAGAATTGAAAGGAGTTTCTATTTCATAGAATATGCTTTTTATGGAACATTTAGTTTTAACAATACATTTCACGATTACATTAGATGCTTGAAAATTATCTTGCAGGATTTGTAACAAACATAATACAAGAAAAGTTATCCTAAAAATTTGTTTGCCCAATTTATGAAAAATGGTTATGATCTCCAAGTTGAAAATATGGTGGATAACAAAATGTCTGTATAAAACAAGAATTAGATAATGAATCTACTTAAATTTACAAATTCGAGTAACTTATTTACATTTCAAGCATAGGCTTATTTCATCTTATATAGTAATTACTCTGGAAAAGCTGCACATTCAGGTAAAAATATCTAGAATCAGAACAGATTGCTAAGCCCTCTGAATTCCTTAACATATGAACATAAAACCATTTCTGATTGTGATTCCAAGTACCTAAAGAATTGAAATTCGCCTCTATTAATTGATTTTGAAAGTAATTGACATTTTCAGTGAATTATTCCAAAGTTAGCCTCCCAGATGCTTTTATGTATTCATCATTAATCCTCAATTACGTTTATTTTGCTTTAAGATGGTAAGAGCATCAATGGATAATTTTTTTATACACATAAATAAAAACCATTTATGTAATTAGTGAGGGTTTGGAGTGAACTCTTCACATTTTTATCCCCTAGTCAAACTATGAGCATAAGTGCACATTAAGATGCATTAAAATTATTCCAGCTCTGAAGTGAGGAATCAAAAATTGTTAACGAATTTGTCTTAATTAGTAATACCTGAATATTTTTATTTGGAAGGAGACTATAAAATAGAGATTTCACCTTATTAATCAAACATGGTGGAAGAAAACTTCATTGGAATTGGGAAGAGGTTCCTTCTCTCTAACAAATATATATAGAATATAATACTCCATGGGACATAGAAACACTGCAGTTTTCAAAGCATATACCACATTCAAACAAGATTTTCTAAAGCCACAAAACAAATCACACCCAAACATCCACCTCTACATCGAAATGGTTCATGAATTTAAGTAAATTTTGATTGCAGTAAACAATTAACTTAATTAAGAAGTAACTTACTTTCGATAAAAACTGACATCCTTAAAATTCCTTCCATAATTCATTCATCATAATTTTCCACAATTCATTCTCTGACTACCAGGAGAGTTAACTGAGTTGGTGATATTTGACAGGTAATAACTTTGAAAAACTTAAAAACCCCAGGTTCCTCCTGAAGTATATCCTAGATAATGTCTAACAAAAAAGTCTGCATTCTTCTTCATGCCCCATATTTGCATTTGAAATCTTTGTTTAAAATTTTCTAATATGACCATCCATTCAATTGAAATTGGCCTCATATTGTTATTTATCAAGTTCATAATGTGGTTTGAGGAATCAGGATGAACTATTATAGGATACTTTGAGACTCTAAATCAAATGATTTTATAGATTCAAGAAAATTATACCAAATAAATGACAACTCATTTCTACTGAGAACATGACATTTCCAAAATAATGATATACAAAGTTAATTACATTATTAAATTATTGAAGGAGATTATTTTCATTGCATTCAACATTAAATAGACAGGAGCAGCAACAGACAAGACCTTTTTCTTCCTCTACCATGATGCATTCTAATATACTCTGTTGAAATAAGTCTGTTTAACTAATGTCAATGTTGATAAAACATACCACAAAATCTTGTCTTTGCCTTAAAGAAGTTTCTTTGACCTATGTAAATTTCATAAATGATCTATTAGAAAACTGAAGTATGGTTCCTTGTTATTTTATTTTTTTTAACGAGAAAACTACCAATTGCTATTAATTATTGGAATATTACAATAAAAACTGTAGCTCTGTGTGAGTGGAAATTGGCTTCTGAATAGTGTTCATAAACCAAAAAGGTATCTAGATAATGTTTCAGAAAACACACCAATGCATGTTTCTTTTACAAGTTAAATTAATCAAGAATCAAAATAACAAAGGCAAAATTTAAGAGAAGGTACTGTTTCAGAGCTATTAATCTGGTGGTCATTGTATTGAAAAGAATCTTAATTTGGCATAAAATGTTTCATGGCTTAGAAATTCTTGCAGTATTATAAGTCTCGGGAAAAAAAGAGAAGCTGACAGACAAGCAAGAATGAGCTTTCTGAAATTCAAACCCTGAAAATTTTTCAAATGGTAAACAACATCAACAGATGGCAAAAATTGTAGTAGGAAAAAGTTTTTTTAGAATTACAATAATGGGCATATTTCTTGCTGGCAATTAGAAATGTAATTCTGATTATATGATCGATGACTTCATCATTTTTACATGTTATTTTATTTATCTAATTTATGTTCTCCATTCAAAATTATTTCACTGATGTTAAAATTTACTCGACGGCAATATTCAAAGAAGAAGGAATAGTATAGTAAGATTTCATGAATATAAAATGACCGTTAAATTCTCCACACAATGCAATTCTCAGTAAATACTGAATGATTAAGACTAAGATGATCATGAAATGACCAAAACAGAACAAACACCCATCTTATTCCATGCTATTCCAACAGTTCCTAAATGGATATTTCCAATGTAGGTTACAGCAGTGAAATCATTCACAAGTTATTTGATAATTGAAAATAAAGGGGAATAGTGACAAGGTTTTGTCATATACTTTGATTTATAGTGAAACTGAAAAAGACTTTAGAATAAGTTATAGTATGCCAATCCTTGCATTTCAGGGGTGCATGAAGAAGTTCAGGATTAACTCATTTTCCTTGCAGAAATATCGAGCTTCTTTAAAAATTGACATATAAATCTGTTTGAAATAAGAAGTAATTATAGAATGATCAGACTTATGCTTGAAATAATCATTACCTTTATCACAGATAACTAGTCCTCGCTGACTTCATCGACCAACGACGGTAAAAGTCGTTTTATCGAGGAACTCCGATGAAACTGAACTTAAAATTGTACACATTCTACAACTGGATATCACTAACAACTCGCGCTTTTCTCAACAAATCATTCACATCACACGTTTAACCAACTTAAGTAATCTAATGGCCACCAGGTTGAACGGAGAGCGGGTACTTCGCTACTCTGCCAAACCAATGTTCACGTTCTCAAAGAGAGATGCTAAATGCTAATAAAGGTTATCAATTATGCATCAGTCAGCATAATTTACGGCTAATTCTCCTAATTAAACTGAAAGATATGACCCGAAAGATATTTTTATTCCTTTGTTTCCTTTCGACGACTCGTATTACCCTTTGTAGCGCTAAGTTTGAATATCACTAACACTAGTAATACAAATGATAATATTAAATTTCAACACAAATATGGTCGAAGCTGCATGAGTGAGAAAACTCTATTATATACAGATTCCGTCATTTTCAACCCAGGAAACCTCTATTAGTGATCAAAAATAAATACTCTCCAAAAGGACAGATTTCTGAAAGAGATACCGTCGAATGCGCCGAATAATCCGTCAGCAGCTGAAAAAAGTAGCCCATGAGCAAATCAAGATAAGACTGTTTTCCCTATGCTTCTCGCGGTACTTCTCAGATTTTGTACCTCATAAGCTCTATTTCTCATCCGTTCAGTATTTCGAATGCCAAGAATGAACTGAATACTGAATGGATTTGAAATTCTTTTCCGGATTAGGGATTTCTCAACTTCTGACTTGCAACCTATCTGCTACACCATCACCACATAGATAGGTATAAGGTTTGCGGTTTCATTTTACCTCAGTAAACGATGAAAATTAGATATATGGAAATGATTTTCAATTGAAACCATTATAAAATTTGCAGAATGTAGAGACGGATCGCGATGAACTGGAGGATTTCATTTGCACTTAGCCGTTTCATCGATTATGGGATAATTTACCGGAAATTTCCAGTAAAATGGATTAAACCACCGAATGGTTAAGAGTTCTTCCTGTAAAATTATTGATCATAAGACCATAAGGCGTGCAAATTGAAAACTCAACAATGATAAAACGCAAGATGTTTTCATGTTTCAAGAGCTGAATTCCTGGACATTTTCAAAATTTCTAGAATTTCTCTAGGACGCTTCAAAACGGGTGGCAACCCTACTTAGAACCAGAAGAATTTTTGTTACGAAATAATGAATACTCGTGACGTGAAATACGAAGAAACACTCATTCGATCCTAAAAATAAGAAAATGCACCTTAACTACGTAGTTAATTATGCTAAAATTACGGATGTAATATTATATGCATACCAACGGCACAGCGAGTGGGGGGGGGGGAGGGAGTTTAGGGTTAACCCTCAAAATGATTAAATTCTTTAAGAAATATATCACAATCTAGTTCACTAATCTCGGAAAGATCAATTTTTTTGTATCATAACCGTATAAATCTCCTCGTTTTCTATTAAGTTAATTATTTTGACAATAGCAACAAAACATAACCAAGGTGTTTTTTTAATTTCAATGAAATGTATCTTCAGCATAGTCGTACTTGCAATCTTGATGATGTGAGGGGCTTCTTCGTTGAGGGCGAAACAATCATGAAAAGTTAATTTTTTGTTTACAGAAAAGTTTATTTTTTTAGTCTCTACACTTTGTGACAGAGAGAGGAGAGGATATGAAGTATATAAAACTTTCAAGAATAACAAAAAAGTTAAGTTTTTTCAGATCCGCCAATGTGACATATGGCATGTGATAATTCTGGGAGACCCAAAAATATATAAACGTGTGTTTTCGAGTTTTTATCAAAATTACAGTTATTTCGAATCGAAAGCAATTTTACAGGACCAAAAAATCTTTATTCAATAAAATCCCTTCTTTTGGTGATTGTCTCGACTTTGTTCGAGCATTCTTTCTAATTTAATTTCGCAAAATAAAGAAACCGTGCAAGCGATAAAAGCGAACTTTACGTGTATTTCTCATGGAGATGCAATGCAACTCGTCCGGGGTCTAATCAGGAACAAAAGGTGAAAAAAGTAGCCTACTATCAGTCCGTTGGAGACGTTTAACAATCCTAAAGGTTTGAAAGTTGTACAACATCTAGTTCTCTAGCTTTAGGTGATCATATACAGATAAAAACTTATTTAAGATTGAAAACGTTAAGTCTTTGGTTACTATTTGTTGTTCGATGCAGAATATCTCCAAGTAATAGCCAAATCCGATCATCAAATACTGAAATATTAAATACCAGAGGATGTCTAGCAATTCGGATGATATTTGACGATCAGATATATTTGTGATCTGTCGAAACGAAGAGTCACGGATGAATTTGAAATGATACGATTATGATGCCACAGTTACATCTTGTTTGACTTCGAGTCCATTGTTGATATTTCTAGGAAAGAGCGCGAGTAAACTTCGATGCTTTATTGCGAGCCTCGGTATAAAATATCAAATCATACATCATAGACCGAAATCACGTAATTTGATTCCTGCAACTAAGATGAATCTAGTGAACACGCTGAGCTCTACAGAAACGATACAGCAAAAGCGCGCCGCACCCAGTAGAGAGCTTAAGTATTTTAAGAGATACGAAGTGCAGAGATCTGCAAAGACTATACCAAACTTTGATGAAGAAAGTAAAAAGGTTTAGTAAATTTGCAAAATATCTGATCAATTTTTACCTTACTTTTCCTTTGAGTTTATTTTTAGGATATTTTTACTATATTATTTTTAACTTTATTTTCTGCTCTAAATTTAATTGTGTGTGTTTGTGTATGCTTTCACAGATACTATTGTTTGGCAAGGATGTTACGCCAAAACCCTTAGAGCACCCTCAATTTACGAATCACTTGGATGGAGAAGGAATTGTAAGAATTTTAAGTTTAACTTGGCGCGAAAAAGCCAAATTTTTCTATACCTCACTTTATAACAGCGTAAAATTGAATGTCTAGAACTTTTGGATAATCTCCCGCTTCTCTTTTTCAAACTTCCTTCAAATTTTCACCAACACATTATAGTCGGCTCTTTAATATTTAGCGTAATGTTATTCCTGTTTACATCCTGAATGAAATGTTTAATGATTAAATATAAACTGAGAGAAATATCATCATTGCAATGAACCAAAGTTGGACTGAGCTTTGTGACTCAGGAAATGCGATTTGTTCCACTTTATTTTGCAGAGATTTGGAAGGAAATTAGAGGTGCGGAAGCTGCATCCTTTCAACTTATTGCGACCTTTACGGGTATACGATAGGGTATTTTCTTGATTTTAAGAAAAAATATGTCCACATTTGAATAACTCTTCTTCTAAATTTAGCTTAAAAAGTCACATGGAAATCAAATGAAAAATATTCCATCTACGATAACTGTAGTGCAGGGCACACAGAAGACTTCTTTTATTTCTCCTATCTTCTGCATTCTTCTCTCCCTGAACCTCGGCTCTGCCCTATTTCGGAATCTTCTTCTTCCGTAACTGAGGGCACTGTGTTTTAAGATGTCTCTTTTCACCGCAGTTCCAGCATTTCCATGCCTTCAAAGCTGACGAACTCCCATACGAGGATGAAGCGCTGGCCTTTTTGCCCTTAGAGTACAGGGCATTGGAATCAGGAACACTTGATGTTACCATCACCTATTTGTACCCTCATTCACAAGCAATACACAACTGAACCCAAATCTTTTACCTAAATCAAGAATGCTGCTTCTGTTTCAGTCTCTCTGCCTGCACTACATCATTAAAGAATACAAAAAAATCATCAACATAGACACATGGTATAATAATGGATGTACCATCTTTCCAAAAACAGACACAAGGCTCAAGTTGGGATTTCTTAAAACCAACACTTAACACCTCATCCATACCATGAGCGTGAAGCCTGTTTAAGACCATATATAGCCTTCTTTAATATGCACACTTTTGTTGCATCTGAAACAAAACCATCTGGTTGGTATATGAATATTTCTTCATTCAACTTTCCATTCAAAAAGCAGTAGAAACATCCAAATGATGCACATGCAAACCACGAGAAACAGAATTAAATAACACAATTTTAAGGTATCATGCCTTACCACAGGTGCAAAAGTATCAATATAATCAACACCTTTAGCTTGAAGGCGAGCCTTACATTTGCTCACTGTTTCCTCGGCATTACATTTTAATTTAAAAACCCATTTACAATGCACAATGTTTCCACCCTTAGGTTTGTCCACAAGACCCCATACTTCATTTTCATGAAAAGAACTCATCTCCCTTTCCATTGCATCTCTCCAGTGAATTTGATCAGGACCAGGTAGAGCCTCAGTAACTGATGTGGGCTCTACAGTTTCATCCTATGCCAGATACCATACAAAATCAGGAAATTCCTTTTTCTGTCTATCCCTCATAGGATATCTCCTTTCACATTCAGTGCAGCCTGATGATTTCTTATGGAGCCGAATTGTATATGTAGGCTTCCGATAAAAAAAATCTCCCAAACCATGGCTTACACAATAACACCCTTCAAGTTCCATTGTAGTTGAAAAAAGCTGTTTCATTAACACCAGCACACTGATTAGTGTTTTTGTTATGAATAACACGACTTCATTTACATAAATACTTTCAAATAAAATCGTCCAAACTTAGTCATTGAAAAAGATGGAAGTTGAAATACTGCCACCTGCCTCTGAGATCATCCCTGTACAGGAAGTCTTAGCTTCAAAAGATTTTGTGCAATACTATCCTGAAGAGGAAGCCATTCTTCTGGAAGGTACTGCAGTGCACCATTTTCTACAAAGCAAACAGGTACAAGGACAAGAAGAGAAAGGACTACAACTGTTGAGGGATATCAGTTAGTAATGTCTAATATATGCTCTGAATTTCAGAATAAATTAAATTAATCTAATCTGTGGGTGATGTATGCAGATAACTTGACCATTTGTAATACTTTCATGCAAATTTCCTCCTAATTTTTAAATTTAAATTCTAAAGGAGAGAAATTGAAAGAATCAAAAATTAAATGGAAGAAATATTAAGTTTTAAAGCACTCAAAAGAAAATTTCTTTTTGTTGTCTCAGTATCACCTTTGTTTTTAATCCTGTCCTCTCATCTAACCTTCTGCTTTCATCTCCACATCCACTTCTCAAAACTTTCCACATACTGTAACACTGGCACTCATAGTGTATGACAAAAAAACATAAATTTACTATAGATATGAACAGAATGGGGCTGAATAAAAATACTACTGCACTAGTATACAAGAGCAAGTTAAAGAAATAAAATTAAAATATCATATGATTTGTTTTAATGAAGGCCTTTCTATATAAAGTTGAACCTAAAAGTTTTACATTATGTAAATAGTTTTCCTAAAACAATCTCCCAAGTAATGCAGTCAGTGTCACTGGTAACTGATGACAAATTATTTTTTGTACAAGTATCCTTTTTTATGACTCTAGTGCAACAAAATTGCCATATATCTGAGAATACAATTATTACTGCGAAAATAGATCACAAGAAATGATAGGTATATCCTGGGAAATGATGTATATTAGAGGAGTCTATGTCCTCTTTTCTGCAAAAATTGATCATAACTCATAATAAAATTAATTGGCTTTATTTGCAATATTTCATACATAATTATTTATTTTTTCTGGCTTATATATTTACTCAAATTCAGAAAATTAGCTTAAAATATCTCTGCTAGTTAATGAATTATATGGATTTTTCTTCTCTAGAGTTTAACAAAAGAGAATGTTATTTCTTTAGCCCTTGATCAATTAACAAAGGATGAGGAAATTGAAATTCAAACATTATCTGCCAAAGAGGAGGAATCTCAAATACTTCAAATTGATGATTCTGCTCTACAAAAGAATCATGAATATGAGGATTTACCAGAAAATAAGGCAAAATTTTGGATGTTGAGTAATTTTTTTATAAGATAGGCAGTAATTCACAAAGGTGAATTAATGTATGTATTTCACAGATTTTAATCCAGCTTCAGCAATCAAAAACATCGTGTTTGCTAGAAATTAGGTCAGTACTACCTAATAACACAGCAAAGCATAAAAATGTGATGAAGCATCACAAAGATAAAGAGAGTTCTCTTGAAGAAGAACAGCTCAGTGCTTTTGATGAAAAGGTAAGTATTTCTACTAAGTAGCTATTATTTTCATTGGATGAATTTGCTGAGCTAAGTTTTAATAATATGAATGTAAAATTTCCTGTTGATGATCTTGAAACTGGGAAAGAAAATGTTTTTCCACTATGATCACTATAATTGGAGTAAGAAGAGAATACTTACTAAATTTCATTTAAACAAATTTCTTTGGCAGTAGGAATTTTAGGAAATCTCGATTATTCTTTCTGTTTGGTGAGATTTATAATGAAAATAGTAAAGCTAAACAAAGGGTGATGTAAAATTAACAAGCCACTAAATGATTCTGCAGTTTTAGCAAAACTGGGTAAAGTATGAAAACAATGTTTTCTGCAACTATTTTCAGTTGATTTACTTTTCCCAAATTATGAGGAAATGCATTGAGAATTTCTAAAT
Source organism: Ladona fulva (assembly GCA_000376725.2). NCBI lineage: Eukaryota > Metazoa > Arthropoda > Insecta > Odonata > Libellulidae > Ladona > Ladona fulva. Next base: position 44,015 of record KZ308578.1, on the reverse strand, counting down.
ATTATTGAACTTCATCAATTGTTAACTTATTTTAAAATTTATAAACCTTAATCTCCAAAAACAAAGGTGACAAAAACTACCTGAAAAACCATAGACCAGTTGCTTTTATTCCCCAACTTGCTAAAATATTTGAATATATGTTCAGTACCAGAGTACTTGATATTGGCTAAAGACTGAAAAATAGCAACATGACTGGGACTCAAACCCAAGTCTTTCATTTTCCGGACAAGTTTTCTAACCACTGACATGGCATGGTGGTTCACTGGCAATGATGTGTCAATATGACCAATTTATGTAGGAGTAATAATCTAATTTTAAGAGAAAGTAAAACTCAATTGAAGATATTCTCTGCAAATCTTAATTAAATACATCAAAAGTAATTAAACCTTTCATCTTGTAAGTATACCACTATGGATACTTAAAAGTTCTTTGGACTGAACATTGACTATAATCTTAAATAGGAACATTATATAAAAAAGTAGAAAACTGCATATCATCTTTTATCTTATTACTCAATTAAAACATACTATAAGTCAGTTAGTTTTGTTAATGTTATACCATAGTCTCTCCTTCTTTAGAGTTGCACATGGCATTGTATTGTGGGTTCCTCCTCTCATGAAAATTACATTAAAAAAAAAAGGATTGTCAGATTAAAGAGTAATTAGCATTTCAGATCTCACTGCCATCCTCTTTTTAAAAGATCGCGCATATTAACAAGATCGCGCATATTAACAGTGACAAGTATATACATATTTTAGAGTTTTTTATGTGAAAAAACATATAGATGACTTCTCAAAGAACTGTACCATTCATTCTTATTATACCAGGAAAAGTTATGATCTACATATTATAAGTAGCAATTTCTCACTGACTTTAAAGAGATCTAGAGCAATGACAAACTATTTCCTAACTTACTTGATGCCATTAGAAATTAAGAGAATGTTGTGGTTTTTAAAAATCTTGTTTTAAAACTTTTGAACTCTCAATGGTTAATAGCATTAGGGAATATTTAAGCCCTTATACAAATTTGTGTACTATTTATTCTGGACAGATAAATATTATTCTCATTCATATTATTAAATTGACAATCCTCCAGCTGCTGCAACATGCATCATGCTGCTGGGAGCGCACCTAAAGGCGCTTGGCCCACTTGAAGGGTTGAGATTTTTAGTGAAAAAGAACAGAGCTATCAGCAAATATGGCATTTCATTCTAAGTTACCTTCTTTCACAGCCAATGATCGACACTTCTAACGAAAAAGAAACACAGACTCTTCTTCCACATAAGAGCGATAAAGATATGCTGACCACAAAAACAAAACTTCAGGTATATTACTTTCCACTAACTATAGAATATTATTTAATATTTTGATTGGATAGAAGAGATTTCAAGCTACAAATCATAACTTTTTCCTAAATTAAGCATAAGTTTAAATTAAACAGCATTCCTTTGCAATTCTGGATGGTAACCCCATTAACTGCAGCTCATAAACATTAAGTTTATCCAAGATATTGACTTTTTGAAAAACAAGTTATTTTGGGAAAAAGTTGATGAAATTAAAACTATGTGAGGATGTAGACAGACCTAACAGTACGAAAGAGTGACAAAATTTTACAATGCAGTCAGATAAAGTGAGATTGCTGTGGGATTCTTACTGCAATGAATGCCAGTAGTCAATAGTGAATGTTTCAGTAGTCAGTAGTGAATGTTTTAAGGCTTATTTGTTGAGTTTTAAACATAAATATATTGTAAATAAAGAGTTAAATTTATACCATTCTAAGAACCTAATAATATTTGTGAAAGTATTTAGTGGAGGCCAAGAGAGGGGTTCAGAAGATGCCTAGTATTTTGACCCCCCATTTCAAGGGGCTTCATTCTAGAGAGACAACATTCCGATTTTGCAGAAAGCTAGCACTACATCTAAAGAAAATTTGAATACCTCAAATATCATGCTTAATTTACAAAATATTATGTATCACATTAAAATAGGAAGTGCAGAAGGGGTCTATGTAAAAATTTCTTTTGGCCCCCTATGCTAAATGGCTGGTCCTGATAATACTATAAAATTGCTGTAGTTACCATACAAGTTTCCTTATTTTGAAAGTTTATTTTTTCAGGAAACTGGTACAATAGCCACAAATGCAACAACTTATGATGTCATAAGAGAATATGAAGATAGAGGTGAGTTTAGTGAAACTTATGTATATTGATAGATGAGTGATGCACAAGTTAGAATCAAAGAATGAAAGGATTGAAATGAGTTTCAATATGTTTTAAGATTGAATTAATTTTTTAATGACAATCATGAGTTGCAATTCCTCATTTATTAGTACTGTAATGATTTAGGAGCTAAATGTTTCTTTTATCTCAGCAGGAAAATTTAAAAGAGGCATCATTATATAGATACACCTCAACAAACTATTACACACAATGATTTTATACTAAATTATTACTCAACAAACTTTAAATTCTAGATTTAAATTTATTACTACCAAAGTTTTAAAAATACACCATCATCTGATTAAAACTAAGCAAAAAGAAATTAAAGATATATTTAAATTATTATAATTAAGTAATTTAGTCAGAACTTCTCATTCATGTAAGTCACTTGCTTTGCAGAAGCAAGAAATCTTATGGATGAAATCAATAAACAAAAGAAGAGGCTCAAAGATTTACTGTTGGATCCTTTTGGTATTGAATATGAATTAATACTTTGTTACCTTATGATATTATTATATGTTATTACTAAGAAGAGAGGGTAAGGGGTAGTGAGGTACAGCAACTGCAAAACCTCAAGCTCCCGAAAACCAGCAACCAAAAAACATTTGTAGAGAAAAACAGGACAGATTGTACACCTTAAGTAATATAATGAAAGAAAAATTTAGGACAAATTACAAAATTTAACAAAGTATCAGTAATATATGTGGGCTCTATTCTGTCTAATTCTTCAAATTCTTCTATCTAATTTTGAAGCCCTCGATCCATAGACTAAGGATATGGACTATTTTATTTCCCAGCAGTAACCATCAGAGTAGCACAGCACTTGTGGTGAGCCTAAATCATTATAGTATGATACCAATATCATTACCAAATATATCTCATAACAGTTTCAAAACTTAATATGATAAATGTAATATATTTAACATTCAATCTAAAGAATCATTACATTAAATCACCATTTGGCGCACAGATTTTGCTCTGATGCTGTCAGTGAGAAATTTTAAAACCTAGACCGAGGATTTGCTTTGAAAGGGATATAATAGAAAAACTTTCATATGCAAATGACTGGAAAATGCAAGCTAAGCAATATTGTGGTAAAAGTTTCGGAAAATAAAAGGTGTAATGTTAATGATTTTTATAAGAACACAATCTTATCTTCAGGTTTGAATTATATCAATTATTTTATGTTAATTTTTGAGTAGAATAAAAGTTAAAAATGAATCTGAATTGAAGAAGATGTATAATGAAAATATCTTAAGTTTTTCATTTATAACAAGAAGAAATTTTTATATTTGTAGAATAATGTTAGAGGAAATTATAATGGTACGTATTTTGACCTTAAGTCCTCTATATAAAAACTGTTTTATATTGATAAGAAATATTTTTATTAAAACCTGTTTGAATTAGAATAATGAATGTGATGAGTTAAAATTATGATACAGTGGCTTCCTAAGGGCTGCTGCATCAAGAGCAATTTTAAAATCTCAAGTATCATCCATATTGTAGCAGGGGTCTTCTTAGATAGATGAAACTATAGAGCATAGATGAAACTGTCATTAACTGCTGCAAATGTAGTTTAATCGATGTGCCTAAAGAAACCCACTGCAACTAAGTGGAAACGTCGAGCTATTCATGCAAGAGAAGCATGGAGACATTGTATTACTTACAAAACACAGCAATGGCCTTGATTCTTCAAAGTTCAAATTATTATGTAATAAATACATGGAACTGATAATGCAGAAATAAAAGGCCTGTGTATATCATAAAAATATAAAAGATTGTCCTTGTATAAGTCATACTAGCGGAGAACCAAAATTAGGAACGTCAAGGGAGGAATGATAGTATGTTGTGATTGACAGATAGATACCCATGTTTCTATAAATTTCAATGTCTCTTTCTGTTGCTTATTGAAAATTGCATCTGCTTTGATTGAACTGTTAAAGATTATAAAATTATCATTTAATACAAGTTATAGATAATTTTTGCTTGAAAAGTTATTATTTTACTTGTTGCAGGTCCTTTCAGGGAAGACTTGCATAGCGTTTTAAATTTTCTAAAATTTTCATATTCAGAGATGAATAGCTTAAACTGTAAGTAAATATGATTATTTTCTAGTCTCAGAACTATTTTACTCAGTTTTCTGTAGAATATTCTTTCTTTTTATCTTTTATTAGAGGTAAGAGATTATAGAACATAATACCAGCTGCCATCCCTACCACAGTGATATTTTTCTAACAGAGCTAATTTTTATTTATCTATTTTATAAAATGCAACATATTGTTTAATTACTGTGCAATCAATACATGCAGTTAACTTTGAAAATGTATACTGCTCACAAGTTCACTATGAAGCTATCTTTCATTTCCTTAGTATTCTTCAAAGTTGTGCTCAAAAGCACTCTAAGGCAAACTGAGATGCTGGAGAAACACTATTGACAATCCGTTTTTTGTAGTAATTTTTCTGATGCTTCCTTATTTTTTTAAGTATGAAAAAATCATCACCATTTTTATTCTTATAAGTTTTTTCCTAACATCCACATCTTTTTCTAGCTGTGCATATACCTAAATATATGTAAAAACTTTAATTCTTTCTCAAACAGTAATTTATTCCTATATTTCAGTAAAGCTCAATTTGCTTCAAATTCTGGAATTCATCAAAGAGTTGGAAGATAACTACAATGAAAAAGAAAATGATTTTAGTAAGGAAATTGTTTAAAGTGTTTTACAATGAAATAATCTTGTGCTTCAATATACTGATATGATTATTCTTCAAATTATATCACTGTAAGAAGTAATATGGAGAGCTCTATAACTATTGGTATTATAGGTAAAAAGTTTGCTGTTTGTTGGGAGACAGAAAATTATAAGAAGAACCAGATTTTTCTAGAGAGAGGTATGAATATTTGATATCTAAATATGTAATTTATGCAAAGACAAGGCATTCATAAGAAATGTGAGGACAATGTGTCTGCTATAGCATCTAGAATTAGTATCCAAGTATTAAATTTTAGTTAATAATCATATTTTCAATGTTTTAAAACTAACAGCATCTATAGGAAAGTATGCAAATTCCGTGGTCTAAAGATGGAAGTTATCTATCATTTTATTGCTACTTAAATTTCATTCGGTAACTCAATGTGTTTAAAAACAACAAGTAAAACAGATCAAACTTAAAATTAGACTTCTGTTTTCTGAAATACTGAATTAAGCACTTGTATATATATTATGTACATCATCAGTCATATGTTAAAAAACTAAAGACTAAATAAATATACTACTTATTGTTTCTTAAAAATAAATTTCAGGTGATTGTATTTAATTTTATTTTTGTACAGTGGTTTTAGAAGAAGAAGTCAAAGCTATAAAAGAGCTTAAGGAATTGTCATCAAATTTGGAACATCTATTGAAAATAAGTCCAGAGAATGAGTATGAGAAAATAAATAAAAATAAAAATTTTCTTTTAGCTCTTCAAGCTGTGGAAGATGTTCTCATTTATAAGGGAGAATTTCCAGTTATCAAAATGTATTTTAATCATGAAGATGAAACAGGTATTTGTAGAATAGAGCTACTAATTAGAGCAAATAGAATATTTTTGGTGAAAAATATCTTTCCATAATGAAATAAGGATGAGTATAGCTAAAAGTCCTCAATGAGATTTCCTTTAATATTGTAATACTGATATAGGTACTGTTATTTAACAAGCTGGAAGTTGGTACAGAAAAACTAAACTTAGTAAGCTAAAAGTCCTCATTATATTACTTCTGAAAGGTTTAAAAGGATGTTACACATGCTGACTATCAGACACTATTTTCTCTTTTTCATCTTTAAATGTAATGTGTGAAAATAGCAATCCTTTAAAAGTAAATTAATCTTTATGATACAACCTAAATAATAATCTTTAGCTGCAAATATTTGAATAAATGAAAATGAAAACCTATGCATCCTACATTTTACAATATAGCCCTAAATAAGACAATAGGAGTCTTTATATTGACTTCAAGGATCATGTCAATGTTTTTGTATTTCCTAGGAGAATCTGAAAACTATGAATTAAAACATTAGGTTATAGTTGGCACAGGGTTCATTGCCAATAGTACAAACAATTTAAACTGTATTAAGGTAGATGTTCTGCAATTTTGAAAATAGCTGTTTATAACCATAATACGATTAAAATGATGAAATATACTATAAACCCTTCTAAGCAATCTAATGAACAAAAATAAAGTTTTTCATTATCATAAAATAATCTACTTCATATCTCAATTAGATGAATAAAATTTAGAATTAGTGAACTTTTTACATTCTTCCTTAAGAAAACATGAATGAGTTTCATCAAGTCTTTCTGATCAAAAGATTTCAATCTACTCAATAAAAACAGAATATTAATTACTTTTCATGCTCAAATACTCAAGCATAATGATATGATTAACATAATAATGGAGTTTTTAGCCAAATAGATAATGACTAGAAATTAAATGCTTAAGAAATCTTCACTTTGAATTAATGCAAGAAAAAGCTGGTCGAAGAGAATTAAGTGTTGGTTACAACCTGAAGTTCTTGTGGGAGTTTTCTGATGAAGACAGCAAAAGTCAAGCAGTTAAATGCATAGCATGGAGTGAGAATAATTCAGTTAGTACCTAATAAGTTAACTTCATCTCGATTACCTCTATGTACCACTTTCATATCAAAACCATGAGTTGAAATAATTGAAATTTCTTAAACTAAGCTTTCCCAAACTAACTCTCACCATGATCCTGTATTATGAGATGGTACACAGATTGCAGACAAGCTCATTTGATGTTTTGAAAACCCTGAAAATGTGTATCATAATACAAAGATTGTTGAAATAGTGTCAGGATGATGAATGTGATGTGATAAATAATTAAAGGATCTGGTGCTTTCCCGGCGAATAATGTGCAGGAACTCTTCTCGGGTTTCCAGCCGGGTCGTGAAGTGGAGCTGGTCTGACGTTTTGGCTGCTATCTCTGCAGCAATCTTCAGGGAACGAAGTTCCTTCTTTCCCAGAAGATGGCTGCAGAGATAGAAACTGAAACGTCGGACCTGCTCCACTTCACGACCCAGCTGGAAACCTGAGAAGAGTTCCTGATAAATAATTATTATACACCTTGTAGAGCTTGAACAGATGAATGTATAAGACATATTTGTAGATCTAAAATAAAAGGTGACAAAAACTACCTGAAAAACCATAGACCAGTTGCTTTTATTCCCCAACTTGCTAAAATATTTGAATATATGTTCAGTACCAGAGTACTTGATATTGGCTAAAGACTGAAAAATAGCAACATGACTGGGACTCAAACCCAAGTCTTTCATTTTCCGGACAAGTTTTCTAACCACTGACATGGCATGGTGGTTCACTGGCAATGATGTGTCAATATGACCAATTTATGTAGGAGTAATAATCTAATTTTAAGAGAAAGTAAAACTCAATTGAAGATATTCTCTGCAAATCTTAATTAAATACATCAAAAGTAATTAAACCTTTCATCTTGTAAGTATACCACTATGGATACTTAAAAGTTCTTTGGACTGAACATTGACTATAATCTTAAATAGGAACATTATATAAAAAAGTAGAAAACTGCATATCATCTTTTATCTTATTACTCAATTAAAACATACTATAAGTCAGTTAGTTTTGTTAATGTTATACCATAGTCTCTCCTTCTTTAGAGTTGCACATGGCATTATATTGTGGGTTCCTCCTCTCATGAAAATTACATTAAAAAAAAAAGGATTGTCAGATTAAAGAGTAATTAGCATTTCAGATCTCACTGCCATCCTCTTTTTAAAAGATCGCGCATATTAACAAGATCGCGCATATTAACAGTGACAAGTATATACATATTTTAGAGTTTTTTATGTGAAAAAACATATAGATGACTTCTCAAAGAACTGTACCATTCATTCTTATTATACCAGGAAAAGTTATGATCTACATATTATAAGTAGCAATTTCTCACTGACTTTAAAGAGATCTAGAGCAATGACAAACTATTTCCTAACTTACTTGATGCCATTAGAAANTTCATTGATAAAATGTTATACTAAAAGAAATCAGTAGAATGATCATCTCATCTGTTTTAATTTTACTACAGTGATTACTTCAAATAACTGAGATAAGGACAATTAAAACTTTCAGGAACCCATTTACATATTGTCTAAAAACTTTCTCCCTAATGTGTTATGGAATTACAAACAATATTCTAGATAGGGAATAGTCAGTTATAATTTCATTTGGAAATTGCCACAATAAAAGAATTGTAGCTTTTGACAATTAAAAATTGTTCAATTTGCACATTGTAAAATCTATAAATGTTACTTAAATGAATAAAAATATAGGTGATGAAATGGTTGGAGGAAGAAAAATGGAACATAGTTTATGACACATATTACATGTTGATAACTGGTCTTCATTATTCACAAAATGTTTAGATTTAATAATATATTCTAAAACTAAGATAGGGCTTCTTTCAGTGGTGGATTCATAGCTGCACACTTCCTTGATTAAAGAGTCAAATACTTTCCTTTTGAGTTGTGAAAGGATTTGATATTTTAAAGGAGGGAATAAGATCTAAGCAACCCGAACAAAGATCAACCTACAAATAACGACTTATTTTCTTTCTTCTATTTAGTATTTTAGTTAGTTATTATTATTAGTGTATAATTATTACTTAATTCACTGTTGAAATTGGTACAGTTTTCATAGTATGTAAATATGACTCAGCAGTAGCTTCAGAAAATTTAGGCAAGCTTTTCATTCTAAATAAACAATAAGCAGTTGATACATTCTTATGCTCTTATGAAGATGCTCTACATCACTGTTGCATCAACAGTGCATTTCGATTATTTAAAATTTACAGAATATCACAAGGAATATTTCTAAATAAAGTTTACTGGAATTGCCATTTCGTTTCTGTATTAACTCTACTATAACATATGTACATGGCATAAAGGTGGGTGAATAAATTCTTTAAAAATACTAATTTAAATTTCCCTACCCAAAAATCTTTGTCTAATGCCAAATTAGTCATTGATTTCTCTTCTTTCACTTACTCTTTCATGTGAAGTTTAATTGCTTAGCTGTAATTTATCCAATCCACCTTTATATATTTTAATATATTTAATGACAAAACTTGTACAGATCCACAAAATTATTGGATTACATTGATTAATGGATTACATTGATTAACAAAAAGAATTCATTTTGTAGATTTGTACAAGTTTTGTCATTAAATACATTAAAATAAATCAATCATGGAATTCTACCAAGTATCACTTGAGACCATTCATTTAATAAACCTTGATTGCAATGTTATGTGATAAAGTCTTTGAATCATGTATCACTGCTGTTACAGTTAATTCTCAAACTTACATTACTGTAACACAATTTCGCTTTCCAAGTAGTGATTTTGACTTTTTACTCAGCAAGCTTCACTCTATCTTGGAGCCAATGCATGCATAAATCTATCATACGTCCAAACATCATTATCACAGGTGATTTTAATTGTGATTTACTTGAAGAATCTAGTGCTAAATCAGAGTTTATCAATCTCCTAAATATGTTAACCTAAGTACAAGGTTACTTAGAACAAGGCTGTTACTACAAGGTTGTTACTTGTTGTTGTACTAGTGTTTTCAGTCCAACTAGAGTATCCGCTCAATCCCAAAAATTACTTGACAATGTAATTAATAATATTGATAGGCATAGTGTCTTAAAAAAGGTAATCAAATCAGAAATATCAGATCACTTTCCATTATTATTCACCATTGAAGTGAAAGTAGCACCTATAAAGACAATCTATAGATGCATATTTTCTGATTAAAATCAACTTTGATCAAAACAATTTCTGTAAATGCTCCAGTCTGAAACATGGCAAAATATCTATGATGCTGAGTCCTTTGAGGATAGCTTTCAATATTTTCATAGCTATCTTCAGTATTGTTTCAATGTTGCCTTTCCTCTAATGCCAAAAAGATGTCATCATAAAGTTAAAAGTAAACCTTTCTAATAAAGAATAACATTTATGTAGTTCAGCATTAGGAGCTAAACTACAAGTGAGTAAATTTTCAACTTAAAAAAATGCAGAAATAGTTTATAATTTATCATAAAAAGTATAGAAAATTTTAGCCATGAAAAATATCTTTTGATGTTTTAAACTAAAATTTTGTTATGCTATTTATAAATTGTTTGCTTATGCATGTGCACATCAAACATGACATTCTCTATATTACTTTCACATTAACACTTATGACTTATACTTCAGGGTTTATTTGCTGCAGGATATGGAACATTACAATATAAAAACAATTTGTCAAATTCTGGACCTGGATACTTATTTATCTGGCCTGTGATTTTGCCTAAAAAGAGACCAGTTTGGAAACTTTCTTTCACTTCATCAGTAGAAAGCATTTGTTTTCATCCAAATTCATTCTACTGTCTTGCTATTGGTTTGAGCAATGGTGATGTTATTATTTCTGATATAAATAAGCAAACAACAGAAGCCTCTTGTNATGCATATTTTCTGATTAAAATCAACTTTGATCAAAACAATTTCTGTAAATGCTCCAGTCTGAAACATGGCAAAATATCTATGATGCTGAGTCCTTTGAGGATAGCTTTCAATATTTTCATAGCTATCTTCAGTATTGTTTCAATGTTGCCTTTCCCCTAATGCCAAAAAGATGTCATCATAAAGTTAAAAGTAAACCTTCAATTACTGATGACATTCAATATTTTTCTTCCTTCCTAAAGGGCTTTTCCCAAACAATTAGATTACCCAATACCAGCTTTCATCTGCATGAAAAACACAAAAGTAGCAAAAAACAATATAGAAAATTAATTGCATCAGCAAAACAAACTTACAATAATAATAATATAAGTGTATCTGAGAGCAAGTCCAAAACCTCTTGGGAAATAATCAATGCAGCTAGAGGGAAATATTCTAGTCACACTCTTCCTACAATTATAGACCCTACAAATGACTTACACTCAAATTACTTATCTCTAGCTGACTGTTTTAATAAGGAATTTTCAATAGAACGTACCACATCTTCAGCATCCAGAACTTTATCTAATACCTTCCCATCTACCACTAACTCCTTCTTCCTTGAGCCCTGCACAGAAACTGAGTTAACAGCAATCATTTGTAAACTGAGTTCTAAGCAAGGAGCTGGGCCAGATGAAATCCCTAGTTAAATTCTCTTTTCCAGTTACAATATCATAAAGTTTCCTCTGTTATTCCTGATTAATGAATCCCTTAAAGAAAGTATCTTTCCATCCTCTTTAAAAATATCTAGAATAGTTCCAATCTACAAAAATAAAGGTAGTGTAAAAGATCTAAAAAAATTATAGACCAATAACAATCCAAAATGTCCTAGCCAAAGTAATTGAAAAATATATTATAGACAACTGATGTCTTTCCTAGAAAAGGAAAACCTGATTACTGCATGTCAAAATGGCTTTAGACAAGGCAGATCCACTGCATTAGCAGTTTATTGTGCTATTAACCATATACTGTCTTCTCTTGACCGTAAGCAGGAAACCTTAGGAATGTTCTTTGAATTCTCTAAGGCTTTCGATCATGTCAACCATTATCTTCTCCTATCCAAAATGGATAGAATTGGAATTAGAGGTATCCCTTACAATTGGATAAGATCATATCTCCTAAATCGCTCCCAAACTGTTTCTTTAAATGTGCATGGGGTTAATTATTGTTCCAGTTACAGAGAAAGCTCACCTGTGGTTCCTCAAGGATCTATTTTGAGCCCAGTACTATTCCTTATTCATATTTATGATCTTACTTTTTCTTTCAACAGAACAGTATATGCTCAATTTCTCTTGTATGCTGATGACACAAATATCTTGGTATCAGCTCCAAGTTATAGTAACCTCTCAGAAAAATCCAAATTAGCAGCCAATCATCTCAACTGATGCAAAGATAATTTACTAAATCTCAATGTGGAAAAATGTCAAATGATCCACTTTTCTCACAGCAGAAAAGCAGATAAAAGCTTGCTCGTAAAACTCAACCAAAAATCCATCCAACAAGTTTCTACCACAAAATTCCTTGGCATTAACTTGAGTAGTGATATCTCTTGGGAACTGCATATTGATGCACTATCTGTTAAATTAAGCACCACTTGTTATATATTTAGACAATTAAGATACTCAGTTAGCAGAGACATTCTATTAACTGTCTATTATGGTTTTTTTATCCTCACATAACTTATGGTCTCTTATTATGGGGTCCTCACCACACTCAAATAAGATATTTAAAATGCAGAAAAGAGCTCTGAGAATAATTACTTGGAAACTGCATGACTCCCCATCAAAGCCTATATTCAATTCACTCAGGTTACTTCCTTTCCCCTGTCTTTACATAATGTTCACTATTCTTTTTATAAGTGGAAATCTTCATGAATTCCCAGTTAACTTAGATTTTCATCACCAATTCACCAGAACAAAACATTATCTCCATCTAAATCCTATCAGAACTAAAGGGTCCAAAAGAAATTTGCATCAGACTCTATAATAAATTATCCCATCACTTAAAGCATGTAAAATCTTCCAACACTTTTAAGTCTAGCCTGAAGAAATTTCTGCATAAAAAGATGTACTATTCTGAAGCGGAATACTTATATAATGACACATAATAATAGTGCACATTGTGTGATCCAATTTTTTCTTGTTGTATGTACTCCATATTTTGATGTCTGATCTCTATGTTTGATGTTGATATATTGTGGATGTATTTGTATATTTGCATAGGCATATATGTGTAGATACATACATACTTGTACCTTTTTTAATCTCTCATTTGAATATTCTTTTCCTTTTTATGTTATGCAGGACTTGTCCTATATCAATGGAATTTTTGATCCTTGGACTAATAAAAATTATTATTACTATTATGAACTGGTTTTGTTGCATTTTATAGAGAATAACCTAAACTGTGCACTCCTGAGTGAAAACAAGCATTAATGACATTTTCACTCAGGACGTTTTAATGAGTTAATGAGTGAAACATGAGTTTAAGAACGTCTTTGAATGTCAACGAAATTTTAAGAATAACAAAAAAAAAGTTGGCAATGGAACTTGGAATGGAACAAAGGAAAGAAATATTCATGAATACATTCTTAATCAAATCTTTCATTTTCAAAATTTTTTGGATACATGTTAACCATCAAATTATTTTTTCTTTAAGAGAAAATAGCAACATTTTCTCAAAGTAAGTTATGTAATTTTTACTTTTCTATATATTTGAATGCTTTTATTGTTCCAAAAAGTCTACAGTCAGCAAATTTATATGGACCTGCTTATGGTCTGTCATGGTTCAGAGAAGGAGATGAGAGCAATCAAGAAAATATATTTCTTATTAGTGGAGGAAAAAAAGGAGCTCTCTATCAATGGAAAAGATCAAAGGAGTACTTAATTTCAGAAAGTATGAACATAACTTTACCATATCTACTTTATTTTCTTTTTAATTTTCATAAATTACATTCTCCTTAGAGATCATCAGTCAATTAAGATACTTAAGTCAATTTTTGCTTACCTAAATTTCTAAAAAGATTAATTAGTCAAAGATTAATAAGCAGTCAACATTAATGCTTCATTTTGCACTTTTTCTATTTCCCCTTTCAATCCAGAGCAAACAGAAAATCATATAATTGTATTAAATATATTTAAGTATTTTCATCTGTATTCTTGACAGAAATACTTAGTCTACCACCAGTTTATGGAAAAATTAAAGGAATATTGACCATTGAACCAGAACATAAATTACCACGTCATTTCACAAACACTTCTGTAAGGTGCATTACAAAATGTGTTAAAGGTTGCACAGAAAAGCACCAAGTAAATGAAGAAAAAATTCCTTACCTGGTAGCTACAGATGATGGCTGTATTCATCAGGTATTCAAAACTTATCCAAATTATATATTGTGCAATAAGGGAAGTGAAAAGTTAAGGGACGTGGATCAATTCATGTTAATTGGGATGTTTTTGTTTGTGATTCATCTTTTTGAAATTTGTCTTCTGTTAAAATAATTTTAACCAATTTTACCAAATTCTAGAACAAATTATCATGGACCATAAAATTCTGAGGAATAATTATATTTTAGTGTACCTATAAAATTTTCAATAACAACTTACTGATAAATATATATTTGTCAATTAAAACTAACGCCAACTGTCATGGAAGCTATTAACACTATATCCAGAGACAAAATCATCAAGTGACATCATAAACTTACCAACTTTAAATTTAAGCGAACATCAAAGTATTGATTCATGCTTTTCCACCGAAAAATAGGTCAATCTTATTGAATGTTTCATAAGAATGTTAAATCTTTCATATTAGCTTAACTTATTCTTGCACAAACTATGAGGAAAATATGACAACCAATTATGATAAACTAACAGTTTCCTGGTTCTAATACCAATATGGAAATGTACATCTTGGTATTAGAACTAGTAAATAATAAAAAAATTCCTATGAAAGTATAGAGAAATGAAATCTCTGATAACTAATATTGGGAAGATTTTCAAACAGATGTATAGCATAAAAGACCTTTTTCTTCTCAGTGCTCTCTTGAGTATTATCATCATCATCATCTTGACTACTTCAGAGCTCATAATGGTCCAATCAACTCCCTGGCTGTCAACTACTTTTCTGATAAAGTATTTCTAACATGTGGAGCAGATTTTTCAGTCCACATTTGGGCTTTGGGAGTGCAATATCCTTTAATAACACTTTCACATGAAATGGTAAGTTAGAAAATTATCTTAAATATAAGAAATGACTAAATATTTCCTGCATGGTTAACTGTCAACTTATGATCTTCTTGCCTAATGGTAGTTTGACTTGATGACCATTTCATAGGAAATTGTATGAAATTTATCAGATCAGCTAATCATGACAGTCTATTACATACATATGCATTGTTCTCTCAACCTATTTCAATTTTGGGCAAAAAGAAAACTACTATGGGCACTAAGATTGGGAATCTGCCCCGTAACTGCTAAAAAATAATAAAAATTTAAGTTATTAATTTCATAAATAGCAAAAGGACTGAATAATCAAATTGGTAATAGTAGTAGAATTAGTTTATTGGTGCCTCAACACCTAAGGTGAAATAATCGAAAGGAATAACAAGTGTGAAAAATAGTGACATGACTGAGACTTGAGAATACCTGCCCAGAAAGTGGGAGACCTGGGTTCGAGTCCCAGTCATGTTGCTATTTTTTACACCTGATTATCCTTGGGATTCAGCCGCACAGCTTTACCATGCAAAGTAAATACACCTTTTCCTTGATCATTGCAAATAACCAGTTAAATTTCTCAAAAAGAGCAATATAAAAAAGAATACTTGAAAACAAGAGATGAATAACAAATTTGCAAACCAATGTTGGGCTATGAAAAATAAGTTGCAAGGCATTCAAAAAGTAATGAGCAGCTGGACATGTGCTCAACTGAGAAGGATCACAAAAAGTGTGCCATGTTAAATCTCACTAATTAACTATTTATACTAAGTTAACTTAGCTCTAGACTTTTCATTAATACAATTTCTAAACTGTAAAGCAATGCCAAGAATAATAAGAGCTTTAGTATTTTAAAAATAAATGCAGTTTCTAGGTTCCCCTCTTCCATGATGAATTCTTTTGAGAATTCCATTCCTAACACATTATATTATTTTCTTAATCCTGTATATATACAGGCAAAATTATTTAAGAGAAAGTATGCATGGAATGATCAAAATACAATTGGGGTTAATTGTAGCAATTTCTGAAAACTAGAAAATTCACAGAAATCAGCAAAACAGACAGTTGTACAATTTTTCTCAAATGTGCATCTTGAACCAATCAATTACAGGTGATATTTTAACCTAATTATACATAAATATGAATGTTGGTAATTAAATAAATTCAAACGGAATTCATATTTTCCACACAAAATTTATTAACTAACCAGTTTCGGCCATCCAGCCATCATCAGGTACACTCAAGGAAATACTAAGGGACATTTATACTCAGCACACAGTTTTTGAACGTAGGGTAAGGAGGGGAGAAGGGTTAAAAAAAGGTGATTTCGTTTGTTAAGTTAGAAGGTGCCGCCACAATTTCTATGATTACGAGACAATTGAGCTTCTTCCCCTTCGATTGTCTATGTAGCAGCCTCGGCATAAAGGAACTGGTGTGGTCGCACTCCAGGAGGTGGGCTGCAAAGCTGGAAGACGAATTCCCCAACCAATAGCAGTGTTGGTGTTCCTCCGGTCTAATCCTTAATGACCTTCCAGTTTGCCCATAATAGGAACGGTTGCAGTCGTCACATTTCAGCTCATACACCCTCGAGGATTGACAGATATCTCTCTTATCCTTAACGTGGGAAATTTCCCTCGAAAGATTACTTGGGGTATAGAACCCAGCTCTAAGGTTAGGGGGCAAAAGGTTTTGTAGCTGGTAGGAAATATTTCCTAAGAAAGGAAGTTTTATCCACCTTATCTTTAAAGACTCGACTGGGGATAAAGACGGAGAAATCGACACAGCGGCTATTTTTGCAGATTTCTTTCTGAGAAATCGGTCAATGAGTTTCACAGAAAACTCATTATTGACCGCTATTGTCTTTATGATGTCCAGCTTCTCAGAGAAGGCTTCAGGGGTTAGGGGAACATGTATCAATCTATGAAATGTTGGTAGTTATAACTGGCTAGAGGGCTAAAAGGTAGCTCAGATTCTGGTTGGGCTACAGTTTAGAAATCAAAGAATGCAAACAAAAAACTGATATAGAACATATTCATTAAATAATAGTGGTAATGAGTATGGAATGCTTTACCTGGTGAACTTAAGCCAATACAAAAAAAATTAAAAATTCAGAAATTAACTTAAATTATATTAATTCATATATTTATTATTGTTAGCAGCAAAAACATTATGCAACGCTGCAATCCAAAGTTAAGGTTAAAAGGCAAAGGAACAAAAAGTTAGAGCAAGAAATGCTAAATTTAGCTTTCATTTAAGGTTGTTCTTTGAATCATTGCAGGAAAGTGTTGAATGCGCTGTGTGGTCAAAAAGCCACCCAACTATAATTGCTAGCATTAGTGGGAAAACACTTTACATATGGGACATACAGTGCAAAAGTAGAGATCCTGTTACTAAATTTCAAAATCCAAAGAATCATCAGCTAACTTCAGTAAGTTTCAGTTTGGAAGAACGGGTAAGTCTATGACAACTGTCATATATATTTTATGACAACTGAATGCTATATAATTAATTCTCATCTATCAAGTTCTCGCGGTAGAGTATCTAAATTTATACCTTTCAGACAAAGACGGATTACATTATTGAAGACATAAAAATAGCAGTTTAAAGTATTTATTGCTCAAGTAATTGAATTAACAATTAAAAAAAAATTCTTTCAAGGAATATAAAATTAGACACACATTTTATAAAATTACAAATTTTATTCAGATTAACCTTAGGAATATTTAAAATAGTAAAATTATAGGTAATTGACATTTGAAAGGGCTAATTAGTGGGTATATTTTAATAATACAGTGACATAGGTAAACGGTCACATCAAAAATTCAATTTGATTTACTGCCATTGCCACTTGAATAACTTATATGACACAATTGCAAAAGTAAATCTGGATGTTAATGCCATCAATTCATGGGCTGTTAAAAATAATTTTGTACTTAACTGTTGCAAAACGAAGTCCATAATACTCGGTACGTCAAAATTACTCCGATTTGTTGACCTTAATGATATTCCAAGGTTAAATGTTGGTGTTACTGAAATACCATACTCAAATCATGTTAAAAATCTCGGGGTTAATTTGGTCCCCAATCTATCTTGGGACAACCATGTGCTGGCCATATGTAACAAGGCCAACTCAATCCTCTATCAACTTAAACTCCATAAAAATCTCTTACCTTGTACTCGGAAGCAATTAATAACTACACTTATTTTCCCTCATTTTGACTACTGTTGCCCTGTATATAACTATCTAACAGAACGGCTCAATATAAGGCTTCAATTGTAATTAAATATATGTGTTAGGTTTGTTTTAGACCTTAAAAAAGATGAGCATATATCCCCTTTCTTTACCAGACTTGTATGGCTGAAGGTCAAATCTAGAAGGTAATTCATACTTGGTTCATATTTGTATAGTATTTTTAAACATGAAGAACCTGGCTATTTAAGGCAGCACTTCTCTATTAAGGAGAAAAAGGCTAATGTACAAACAAGACTGTCCGCTGAATACATAATTACACCCCAGCACTGAACAACTACTTTTCAAAAATCCCTCCGTGTTGCTGGGGCAAAGCTTTGGAATGGAATACCAAAGGATATAAAAAATTCTAGCTCTAATTCGAGTATCTCTTTCTGTCTCCCTCCCCCATCCTGGAATCTGCTCTCTCACCCCATCCTTCAGTTACCAGCAACACCTCTCCTCCGTACCTCCCGCCTCCACCTCCTACATCCTGATTGGCTGTAATTGTATGTATGTCTCTGTCCAATCCTTATTCAATATTGTTATTTGTCTGTTTTACTCACAATGTAGTCCTTGGCTGTTTGTGGATTTAGTTCTGTTTGAACCTGACGATGGTATTGCACCGAAACCGGTAGTTCTCAATAAATATTTTGTGGAAAAGTACAAATCTTTTATTAGTTA